>MU624239.1:1167072-1261116 GCA_025201745.1 Xylariaceae sp. FL1651 | reverse complement strand
AATAATAATAATAATAATAATAATAATAATAATAATAATAATAATAATAATAATAATAATAATAATAATAATAATAATAATAATAATAATAATAAGATTGGGGGAAAAAAAAGAGTAATTGCCATGCGGGCACTTGAATTTGTCTATTGGGGCACCCTTTGTCAGATTTTGTGGTTCACTGATGTATTTCTTCAGAGTACTAGATAGCTATTCTGCAGTGGTTTACAAGGCAGTGTATGCGGTGGAGCTCCCCAGCCACGGTGGCCCGAGCCACCCAAAAGAGCGCCACACGCACAGTCAAGTTTACATGTGTGAGCTTATCAGTCGACCTTCACAGGTTCCTGTTGGATGCCTCCAATCTGACACCCTTCGGGCCATTTCGGTCTGCCAAATGTATGACAGCCGCCGTAGCTTTGACAGCCCCAACAGTCCAATAGATGCACTTAAGACCTGCTTAATTTTATCTTCACCAGAAACTTTTCGACAGGCCATATGCAGCAATACCAGTATCCCGATCACATCCACCACAATATCTTTGGGTATGCACAGCTTAAGATAACAACCTTAATCGGGTAGGCAGGGCAGGTATTGAGCAGATTCCAGGCAGAGCCCAGTAGCTGGCAGGGTCGACCCACCTGCGAGTCTATCATTTAACCCACTTCCAGTGCCATCACTGGTTTCTCTTCTTCTTCATCCAATACAATACATGTTCGTCTTGGTACAACATTCAACAACATTCTTGGTTTTTGTCATCCCTCTCTCATCTTATCACATGTCTCCTCGAATATTGCAGGGTCTCGATCGGGATGTCTATCAGATCATCCGCAAATTCGAGGATCAACAAGTCGATGATAAGCCTCCCAAATTTACAGTTACAGGTGTCTACGACGCTATAAAACGCTCAAATTCGAGCCTCGCCCGCCAAAAGAAGCGCCCACTCGAAGACTCTATAGACAAGATCTTGCGCCTCCGCCAAGAGGAGAGGCAAGAAGACGACGAAGACGCTGATCTCGAAGAGGAGCTAGCACTCACTGACTCATCAAAACTAAAGGTACGGTAGCATCGTGCCTGGCTCTGTGAACAATCAACGTCTACGATTAATCAACGTACCTCAAGACGAATGTGCCACTGATCACAATTATTCAAGGAACGTGATTATTATCTGTTGAATAAACAGATCACGAAATCTTGGAATATCCCCAAAGCGCAATCCTTGGAAATGGCAACCCCTCAACCACAAGCCAGTATGGAGGTAGAGAGGCAACCTACCGGACAGCCAAAGACTAAAAAGCGCAAGGCTGAGCGCAAGGAGACAGAAAAAGAAGACCGCAGTCCTCCAACAGACATCTCCTTCAGAGACCTCGGCGGCATGAACGACGCCATCGATACTCTCATCAAACACATAACTTTCCCCATGCGCGAGCCTGCAGCTTGCGCAGAGGGTCTGGTGAGACCTGCACGCGGAGTATTGCTTCATGGCCCCCCGGGCTGCGGGAAAACCGTGTTAGCCAAAGCATATGCGGCATCGCTAGGAGTTGCCTTTATACCCGTGTCTGCTCCTTCTCTTGTTGCGGGTATGTCTGGAGAGTCCGAGAAGAAGATTAGAGAGCTTTATGATGAAGCCAAGAAGCTCGCACCATGCTTGATTTTCATTGACGAGATCGACGCCATAATGGGCAAGCGAGAGAACGCCCTACGGGAGATGGAGAAACGCATAGTCGCGCAGATGCTGACCTGTATGGATGACTGCGATCCGAAAAAGACGGGTGGCAAGCTCGTTGTCACACTTGCTGCTACAAATCGACCAGACAGTATCGACCCGGCACTGCGGAGAACAGGCAGATTTAACCACGAGATCTGTCTGGGTATTCCCACTGAACAAGCTCGCGAGGATATCCTACGCAGAATGTTAAGCAAGATTCCGCTTTCTAGTGAAGTCGACTGCAAGTTGCTAGCTAAGAAAACACCAGGTTTCGTTGGAGCAGATCTGGAAGGCCTAATTTCTCAGGCGCAGAGCGCCTTAAATACAGAATTAATATCTCAAGTTGCTCAAACTGCCCCGGAATCATCGTCTGCTGCTATGGAAATCGACTCTGATAGCCAAGATTCCTCCATTATGAAGCTACACTATGCGATAGTAGCAAAGCCTTTGAACTCCATACCTAGAGATAGATATACACTCACGATGGATCATTTCCTTGAGGCTATCAAACACGTACAACCTGCCTCAAAGCGTGAAGGTTTTTCGACTATCCCCGATACTACATGGGCTCATATCGGTGCGCTCGAGGACGTGAGAGAACAGCTGATGCTGTCTATCGTGATGCCTATTCAAGAACCAGAAGTGTTTACAGCTTATGGTGTCGGCGGCCCGTCAGGAGTGCTCCTTTGGGGACCTCCAGGCTGTGGCAAAACTCTACTCGCCAAGGCCGTTGCTAACGAATCCAATGCAAGTTTTATCGCGGTTAAGGGTCCAGAGCTCCTCAACAAATATGTAGGCGAGTCGGAACGTGCCATACGCCAAGTCTTCAGCCGTGCTCGCGCCTCTGTTCCGTGTATTGTATTCTTCGATGAACTAGATGCCCTAGTATCACGACGAGACTCAAGTGGCACGGATGCAAGCGCTCGGGTTGTCAACCAGTTTCTCACGGAACTTGATGGCATGGACGATCGCTTGGGGGTGTATGTTATTGGGGCTACTAACCGGCCAGACATGATCGACCCGGCCATTCTACGACCCGGTCGACTCGGAACACATATCTTCATCGACCTACCGACCGCGGAAGAACGTGTTAAGATTCTAAAGACTCGAATCCGACGTCTGTTGCCCTCGTACACTGATTTTGATGTGCTGGAGGCTGTAGCCCGTGATAGCCGGTGTGATGGTTTCAGCGGCGCTGATATCGACAATCTCCATCATGCAGCAGTCAAGGCGGCAATCAGACGGAGACGGCTTAATAGTGGAGGAGAGGAAAAATTACTCCCAGAAGACTGGGAGAAGGCGCTAAATGTGACAAAGCCCAGCGTGTCAGATAGTCACGCTGACAAGTTTAGACGTTTACAGGAACTGGGCTGGGAACGCGCAATTGCTTAACCATGAAGGCTTCGGTTGCGTATTCGCCATATTGACCACCAGAATCACACATTGTCCTTGCTGGGATGGCGAGATCTTAAATGTCCTAAGTAGCACTTAATGAAATTGGTTCGATATATGATATAGAGAACCACAATAGCTCGTGGATCGCCCATTCTGGACAGTGTCAACCTTGCCAATATTATCTGGCTACCTTATTAGCTATCTAGCTAAAAAGAGAAAACAGTACGAAGAAGCGCTTCTGGTGGTGCCATCAAGCAAAAGCACCCAAGGAAACCTGTCGCCCACCCACTAGAAGAGTTCAAATACAGTTAATGAAAGAGCTAGTAGCGAATTAATCGAGAACATTCGGTCGTGGCTGACCTCGTTTTCATCTATTAAATCTCTAATGGTGCTTTATCGAAAGTCGTAGACAACTGCCTATTGTCGGTCTATATTTAAATCATAGCAAAACATAGTCACGAATTCAAACTTCTAACCCCTGCGGGAAGAAAGCACTTACAAACCATGATAGCAAACTATGAATGTGTTTGTGAAGTGGTAGTAACTTACCACAAGGACGATCTCTTAATGACGTGAAAAATACTCGTTAGTTATCGAAGTATCTGCTCAATAATTAGTGGACAACCCCAAGCGTCCTTGAAAGCTCCACAGGCTATGCGCGAATGCCGCAAGACTTGTAATGCTTAGGCGAAAGCAACAAGACGCATAGCTATAAGGAGCGGTAGGAACGGCAAGTAGAGCCGAGAGAGTGCATGCGCAGGCATAGACGCAATAGTAGTATAGGGAAATAATTGCCAATGCAAAAACTTAAGACTAGACTTTCGAGTGAGAGAGTCGACTTGGTTTCAAGTATCTCTAACTTTAAGAGAAAGATGGTATGAAGATCGTATCTAACGGGTGGTGTTAACATTTACATGGCACTGCAGACCTGGGGCCATGGAGTGCCAGGCATGTGAGAGTTTTTCGAAAGAGCCACGGTGCCATGGAGTACAAGACAGCACAGGAAAAGAATCGAAAGCCAAAAGGACAATTTCAATTAGGTATCTCGCTGTTTATGTTTCTAGTTGGCCTCAAATTGCTATCTTGTCAAAACGTTGGGTCCGACAGGCAACTAGAATGAGAAGAAGCACTCTGCCCTTCTCCTTCCACCAATCATATTGGCAGCCTGTTCCATGTAGTGCTGAACAAACATCATGCACTTCCAAGATGCCAAATAAGTCATACCTTTGATTCAAAGCATCATAAGTACGTGCTAGCGAAAGAAGTTCTTGGATTGTCGAGCGCCATGGGATTTGCGCCCCAGAAAAGTATCACGAGTTTTGTTCCATGACCAAATCCGCAGCTAATTGATTGTAGAGAAAACGAAGTGCAAGTTTATTCATGCGTAAAGGTTATATGACTGATAATTCATGAATCAATCCAACCCAACCCTCCAGATAGCAGCTCGAACTCCAGCAAACCCGGCAACCGAGTGCTTCGCTTTTGGGACGAAATATTAAAGAGGAGATGGATATATGCTCGTACAGGGCGCCACCACGGTCTAGTCTATAAGTACACTCGATGGCCTATCCGTCTATGCAATGCTTATCGTTACACGTCCGCCTCGTGCGGTGATGATTTATTTAGTAGCCTCCTTCAAGAAGCTGCGAATAGTAGGTTAGCTATTGAAGAGAGAAGAGATCACGACAGTGTATTATGACTTACGTGATAAGGTCGTTTCGGTCCTTGTCCTTCTTCAGACCACCAAAGGCCATCTTGGTACCAGGAATGTACTTCTTGGGGTTCTCGAGGTACTCGAACTGGTTGTACAAGTTAGCAAAGAGCCACCACATTATTAGATCCTTAAACATGTAGAACGTACTAAAGTGTTCTCATCCCATGTAATACCCTTCTGCTTGTTGGCGTCGGTGTAGGAGAAGCCATCGACGGAGCCAGTCTTGCGGCCGAAGAGACCATGTAGCGCAGGGCCGACTTTGTTGCCCTCACCCTCTTTCAGAGTGTGGCATTGAGCGCACCGGGTCTTGAAGAGGTTGGCACCCTTCTTGGAGTCACCTTAAAGAAGTTGTTAGCACAAGCTCCATTGTCGTGTCAAAGACCGAGGAGATGTCGTAGGTTGCAAATAGCCACCGCAGACTTCATCCCTAACCCCTTGCTATCACAGGCGACCGCGCCAGAGCTAATACACTACAACCCGCTTACTGTGCAGCTGTTGGTAGGGATGCTGGCACGACGAGGGAAAATGGCGCACGTAGCTGTCATGAACGCTGGTCCGAGTCGCAATCGATATATAAGCATCAAACCGACTCGAATCCAGCTATTTGACAGTTGCCCATGATTCCCAGTGCTCAGCGCAAACCGTAGGGGTAATAGTGATAGCTCAATGGCTACAGAAAAGTATATGTCGACGGATGCAGGCAAGATGACGGAGAATCAGCATGTAAAGAAAAGAAACCTACCAGCAGAGAAGCCCATTTTGTTAGTTGTAAAGTTGAAAGAGGGAGAATCGAAGAGATATGATTACTGATTAGGTAGAAGAAGGATGAGTTATCGCGGGAGAAAGAGCTAGTGGACAGAATGTGTTCGTAGGCGACCTTGAAGAGTTCGTTAGGAGGAAGAGAGGAAAAAAATTGAGGCGATCAGGGATTTAAACAGAATGACCGATCAGCGATGAGCTCAACACTTGCAGCACGCCGACTGTACCATGCGCTTGGATCCACACCTGCCACGCTTGCCACGGCCGCAAGGGCCTGTTCAAGCCACATCAACCCACAGGTTGTGGCTAGTCTGGCTCCACTGCAGCCAATAAGAGAAGAGCCAATATAATATATACCCGGAGAAAACCGGACTCGCAGTGGTATAGCACTGTACCCCTGTCAGGCTAATGAGAAAATTTCGCAAAGTGATGTACTCGTGCCGGTGCCAAACACCTGACGATGGAATGACGCCAAACGCGTCGACTTGCCGAAGAAAGTCCTTTGTCAAGAGATCCCTGTCGCAGAAGCCGCCGTCTCAATCCATACACACCCCGGGCTCGGTATAGCACTGAAGATTTCACTAGGTTAGTTGGTTGTCAGCTGCTTGGTTTTGAGATGAGGTTTGCTATCAATATTCATGCACAACGCGAATGAATGCACCTCTATAGCTCGCATTGAGTCATATCGATTGCGCGTCGATGAGGTTGTTCTATTGATATAAGCTGGGACAGCGCCAGACTATTGTGGCATTCTTTGTCCTTTTACCAGCTTTCCTCCTATCCTTGAGCAGCCAAATTTGATCTTTCTTCCACAATGGCTTCAAAAACAACTCTTATTCCACGCTTTCTTCTCCCCCAGTACGGCCCAATGTGGCGGACCACCATTCGATCGGCCGCTTTCGTCCGGCCTCTCAATGCAGATGTTGGCCAAGTGTTGGTACGCTACGCCTCCAGGACAGCAACCACGAAGTCTACGACTGCGAAGAGCGCGGTGACTAAAGTGGCCGCCCCAAAGGCCGCCTCTACCAAATCAGCTGCATCAAAGGCAGCAAAAGCTTCCGCGCCCACGAAGCCTCCCGCAAAGTCTGCCGCAAAGTCTGCCGCAAAGACGCTCGCATCGAAAGCCGCAGCTCCCCAGACAGCTGCTACGCCCGAGGTTCCCCTGACCCCAGCAGCTCCCGTACCAGCGACTGAGCCCACGGTCCAGGCGGTTGCGCCAAAGCCAACCACAACTCCGACAAAGCCTACGGTTGCTCCCCCAGCAGCTGACCCCTCCAAGCCCATTGTGCTCGAGAAACCCGAGCGATTCAACCCTCCCTCACATGGCGCCAGGCTCCCTCGATCCACGCCGAAGCATTACGGCGGGCCCATGACAACAGAGGAGGTTCAAGCACAGAGCAAGAAGTCATACCCGGGTCTTCCACCGCCCAACGACAGCTGGTCGCACTGGTTCATCAACAGTCGCGCGATTCACATGGTCATTACATTGGTAAGTTTCTGTTCCTTCTCCCTCGCTATTCACCTTACCTTCCAAATCCATTGCCTCCCTTCCTTCGCTTCTCTTTACGACGGTGAACTAATGAACGCCCTTCTGCAATAGGGCACGTTGACTACGCTAGCAGTCTACACTTTCGCAATGAACTTTAAAGCCAAATCACCCTTCGCGGACATGATCCCGCCCATCTCTGAGTTCCCGCGACATCCATTTCAATATATCGGTGTTTGCGTCGACGTGCTGCGCATGCACGAAGAGCACGAGTCGGCGCTGACGGCCGAGAAGCGTCGCCGTAGGGTCGAAGACGTCGCCAAGCGCAACGAATACCGCAAGGCGCACGGCCTCGAGTCCACCACTGGTGGGTTGTTCGGAGGCAAGGCCGAGATGGCAGAGCAAACCGCCGAGGCTGCCGGGGCCGCTTCGCCGGTCGCTGTTGTTGGCTCTTCGGAGCCCGAGTCAGAACTCAACGCGGCCGCGGAGTTCACGCCAGATGGTAAAAGGAAGAAGTTCATGGGTATCTTTTAATGCATTGCACGTAGCCTGTAGAAGTGCAGGGTGCTTAATTCGAGGGAGCACACCCTGCTCCTGTACACAAATTGACACATCATATTGCACAATCCCAACCTGGTATGCGTGCAGTTTACCCTATCGAAGTCGCTTCGTGGTATCATAACAGCAGGTAACCAATCGTACCTCTATGCCAACTCGACGCCATCCAACCCCTCTAGTACCTCATGAGCAATGCCACCCTTTTCTAATACCTTTTGCACCATTGCGCCCAGGAGCGCGATATTTGTCCCACCTCGAGGCGCCTTCCATACGCCCTCTACATTGCCTGTCTCCGCTGCTCGTAGTCCCGTCTCTTTCGTAACAGGCGCGCCCTGACCCCATGCTGCTGCGTTCACGGCATTTGGCACGCCTGGCGCCGTCAACCGCGACGGCGGATCGACCGTCCGCACGGATAGGAGACGGAGGGCCCGTCCCCCCGTCTTAGCTTCCGTGTCTACGTCGACATCCATCGCACCTCCGTCCTCTGCAGCTCCAGCGGTCTCGCCCACTGAGACGGCGAGCGCGCAATCGGCTACTGCGAGTTCCTCCTTCGAGGGATCGAAGATGATGTTCTCGCCCACGGCCATGACGAGCAGTGTGATGGGCGGCCGGGAGCCATTTGTGGCTGTGAGAGAGGGGGAAGATTCGCTGCGGGGGTATATGAACTGTGAAGCCGCCCAGTCATCATCGAACATGGGGTCTTCATCGCCTTCGGATTTCAGGCGCGGGAGGCGAGTCGCGAGCAGCGCGAGGTGTGTCGTCAGGCTGAGGAGTGGGAGGGGGTAGGAAAGGGGCGGAGAGATGAGTATAATCTGAATTGCTGCTGATTAGATTATGAATTTTGCGCATGTTGCTTGGCCATCGTGAGCACAAGTAGTAGGGCAGGGAAAGGAAAAAGACCGAAACAACTCACGTCCAGATACAGCTTCCAGTGAAACCGCCGGTTGATCCATAGCTTCTTGGTTAGTTCGCCGTCTGCCAGCAGCGCCTCGCTCAGCATTGTCGCTAAGAACACCGTGCTGCTATCATCGTCGCGGTACCCCGGAATCTCAACGGACAGCTCGAGCCAGTCATTCTCGCCACGACGTTCCTGAGCGGCTAGTGCTTCCTCCACCTCTCTTTCTGTCCCTCGATCGTCCTCGTCCTCGTCCTCCTCTTCTTCTATTGTAGCAGCAGTCTTAGATGTTCCCTTGCCTCTGGACTTCTGTCTCCGTCTCCGCTGCCGGAGCTCTTGCGAATTTTGGTCATCGTTTAGTATAGTTGTGCTCACAGACTTTTCCACCTCTGCTTTAGCACCCACAACAGCCTCGGTTCCGTCTGCGAAGCATACACGCGCGCTGCCGTTCGTGCCGGGCAGGATTCCCGTCTCAGCGGTCAGCGGACGGAACTGCGCTGCTGTCCGTCCGTCAGGCCGTAATGGCGGCGTAAGGCTGAGTGTGCTGTGGAGGTAGGCAAGCTCGGCTGGTGAGAGCAACAGGTGTTGCGTCGTCGCCATGGTGGGGGAACGGTGCGCGCTTGTTGATGTGAGTCTGTGCGACTGAACCTGCTGATGTCTCGGGGCGAGAAATAAATGTTTAGCAGAATCAGAACAGGTAAAAGATTTTCTGGTCTCAACAACACTGGTGTACAACAAAATCGTGTATGTAGCAGTAGAACCTGTTCGTCTCGTTTACAGCGACTTCGCCTCATACGAGGCTACATGCGTGGGGTTAGAGGGAGAGTTTTCTGAACTGAGCTCTCTGAGAACGATTGATTGGCTCGAGCAGCATTGTGGCTCAAGCTCTTGGTGGGGCAGCTCGATGAGGCTGGTGTGCTATCGCATTCCATGCCCCATGTTCACTTCACCTTTACCTTGTACAGAGCTTCTTTACCTCGTCTATACAAGGTGCCCGAACTTCTTCAACACAATATTAGGCAGTTGTACAACATATTTACGCCATATAGATAGATATTGCAATATTTTCTTTCGACCTATCGAGACTAGGCTACCAGCAACACTGTCACACTACTATCTTACGTTTCCCAGCATAGGATCCCATAACTTACGCTATCCATCTCCTGGTAAAGTCAAATTAGGCGTCATGCAAGCAAGCAACGGAAGCAACATGTTCATGCTTTCCAGCGACGACCAAGCTTTGTGATATTTTATCTTAAACTGCCTAGTCTCCAACTTCAAAGGGTATTTATACCTCTTACTGAAACTCGTGGTACAATTACAGTGTGATATTAAGCGGCTAACCTACAGTTGACGTATCAATTAATGATACCAGCCCTCCGCCTAAAGTATTTGAGGTGATGGCGAAGATTACGCCCGGTATTTGAGACATACCCAGCAAAGTTGAATTAAGGGCAAGCGCGAAGAAGTCGTCCGATATCTTGATGGCTCTCTCTCTATATATAAATATACGAGAGAAGAGAAAAGAACTTGGAATAGGCGAGTTAACCTCGTACACTTATCAGCAATATCATATCACCTTCACCTTTTTTTTAGATCATATGTAGTTGCTAACGTTCACAGCTGGGATTGGAACTGAGTACGCCTCGATTCGGATGAACGTTGTGCCACCCAAGTCTCCGACATGTTATACGGATTGCACGTTTCGGGGCATGGGGCAGCAACTAGTATGAAGACTCTCTTTCGTCCTTTCGTAATCACCTAAGATCCCAAAGGGTCATTATTTTTCCTGACTTGGGCCAATTGGTCTTTTGTTGTGGTGTTCCTGCGTGGGTCCGGAGACAAACACCGGCATAACCCGACGCCGACTCACCTCGCGATGTAAGAAAAGTGGCCAGATGAGAGAGGAAACACCGCAGCGAACAGTATTGACAGACCACACTCAACTGAATTGGCCTTCTATTCAAGGAGGCATAATGAATTTCGGCCGTACTGGCCGTTTACTTATAAATCAAAACCAGGGGAAATGACCGGTTTCGGCTTCTGTAAGCAAGCACAAAATAATTATAATAGAGTCAAGCTAGGAGGTCGTATATAAGAACTACGTTCCGAAACCAGAAAACCACTGATATGGCATCAGTTTCGATACTAAGTTTTCGTAATTGTGTGTCCTGATCAACAATAATTCGAATGCTACACTGTTCCTCGATTCAGCCTCTGGTACCATCACCCTCACTTGGAACCAGCTCTGTCACAAAACCTACGCTATCATGCCAAATATGGCCTCCAGACTTCTCTACCAAATCTACATGAAATGGTTCCCGATACATCTTCCCGAACCGGACTCCTTTAAAGGACAAGCGGCCTTCGTGACAGGCGGGACAAGTGGCCTTGGGCTCGCGGCGGCTGCACACCTCGTGAATCTAGGGGCCACGGAAGTCATTATCACGAGCCGTGATCCGGCGCGCGCGACGAAAGCCCTCGAGACGCTTGACAAGGTGACTCGCGGTCGCAGTAAGGGCGTCGTTCGCATTGTTGAGCTCAACATGAACCGCTATGAGTCTGTGGTTGCAGCGGCGGGGGAGGTGAAGAAGATCCGGGCCGGAAAAGGCGGCGTTGATTTGGTGCTATTAAACGCTGGTATCATCGGCGCCGAGTTTACGGCGGTAGACGAGGGATGGTATGGTTTCTCTCTTTGCTTCTTCCCTTTTCCGCCTCTCTTTCTTCGCCCTTGTCATACTCAACATTGAATAGTGCTGTTCCGAACAGCACCATTAAGGAGGAGGCAAGAAACAATGTAGGAGAGAGAAAAAGGACAGGAGCGAAGCAGTCTACTAACTGATAATTTCGAAACAGGGACCAAAACATCCAAGTCAACGCCCTCAGCACGGTCCTACTCGCTTTGCTGCTTCTTCCATGGATGAAAGCTGAGCGCGGAAATCGATCCTTGCCTGCACATCTCACCGTCGTCGGGTCCGGCCAGCACCTGTCGCCAGACATCGAGGCGTGGAAAAGGTATATCGCGGAAGATGGCGGCGTGCTCGCGCACTACAACAACCCGGGGAACTGGCCGGGCCCGAACATGATGTACGCCACTACGAAACTGATGGTTCACTATGCGGTGGATGAGCTGGCGAAGTTGGCAACCGGAGCGGATGGTCGGTAAGTGTTCCGTACCCATCCCCACCTCCTTTCTCGCTATATTCATCCTGCTCGGTGGTGGCCTTCTAGCCTCTGATCCTACCTCCATGTCACCATTGGTTGATTCAGCAGCGAAGCACGAGGAAAGCTTACAAAAAATCCAGCCCCGACGTCGTTATCAATACAGCGTGCCCAGGCATAGTGCGGACGGACCTCTCAAGGCATTACGCGGAAGCGAGCCGCGTGATCGCAGTTGTCGCAGCCGTCTTCAAGGCGCTCTTGGCAAAGACGGCGGAGAATGGCGCTCGCACCCTGATAGCGGCCGGCCGGACGAAGGAGACTGAGCATGTGCGGATCCCTCCTCTCCTTTCTCTTTTCTGTTCTTTTTCTCCTTTCTCTCGCTCCATCTCGTCGTGGTCTACCTATCTGCCCCCAACTTTGCACGCTTACACACACGCACATATACTCACACATACACGTATGCCTCTTGAACCGAGCACAGGACACAAACAACAAGCCTACTATCTGTCTCTTTATCTTCGGCTTCACTAAGATACCGCTACTAAACTGACCGTAACCACAGGGCAAGTTCATCCGGTTTTACGGGTCTGAAGAGGATTACCAGAAGTACGTCTCATAATTCCACCCCTTTCTGTTACTCCCATCTGTCGCTCTCTCTAAATCCTCCCCTTTCTTCTCCAAATCTGTAGCCAGGGCGTATAGTAAGTATATTACTAACCACAATATCCAATATTACAGAGAATCAGAGCCGTTCTTTGCTAGCGATGCCGGTCGCAGGGTCCAGGCCGCCGTGTGGTCCGAGATTACGAACGAACTCGCAACAAAGGTACCCGATGTCCGCACCATTTTACATAAATAAACGCGAAAATCTTATGAACGTGGAGTTGGATGAGCTGGTTAGCGATTCACCTGGCAAGTAATTAGGTTGGGAGGTTTTCCCTTCTATTTTGCTTTTTTCCCATTGCTATTTAATTTAGTGATCCGTGTAATCGTAGGTAATCCCGTATAGACTGTGTTCAAGCTACACTGCATTATTGTCATCCAAATTCTTTCGACTTGAAACCCTTCTCCTCAGAGATGTGTGCACGAATCATCCTCTGGCATGTCGCCGAGAGGGAAGCTACAAGAACCAACGCGAAAGGACATATGTACAAAGATACTCTCGAATATCCGGTCATAACTTCATCACAGCATCAAGTTTAGACATGACCGCGCAGCACCATTTCCTTAGAGATCTCAAAAACCAGGCCGGAGCCTTTACGGACGCCGGAAGTCCAAGCAGAGCTGTGGCATGATACCGAGACCAGTGGCTGCCGCCATTTGGGCTACCTGAGCTTTTAGTCCTCCGCTATGAATATCCTCATCCTGCCAGTCGAACAGGTCGCCAGCGAGACAGAAGCCTCTATTAAGTCGAACCGGGATCCCATCAAAATCGTACAGTGCTAGTTCGTCTATCGACGGAAGACAAGGCATATTACTTACAAGGAGTGAAATGTCTTCTTTGTCGCTGTCACTCACTTCAGCACCCTCGTCTGGGGTGCTGCCATCCAGCCTAGTTTTGATGTCCATGGAGCCATCGACTAGATTGTGCTCCAAAGCCGGAGTCTGACCACTACTGCCCCTGGAAAAATCAAGATATCCACGGCTATCAAATTTGTCCAGAAGTTCCTTGGATAGCTCCACCCACTGCATATTGTCGGGGTTAAGAACTTGTTGGGGCGAATAGTCGATCTTGTACCACATCTTAGGGCATGTATGTATATAAAAGCCAGAATACCACCAACGGTATCGTCCCTCAATCGCCAGGGCGATCTCTCGCAGGGCTCCCAGCTTACCAGGACTCCATTTGTGGATAGATTCGTGATAAATGAAATAAACTGCGCTGACACAATCAGGGAGAAGGTCAAGGACGCCTATCGCCACTAGCTTTCCGTCAAGCCGGTAGCATTGATGGTAGGAGCCAAGGCGCTTCTCCTGTCCGTTTGTCATCATGAGGGTCTCTACCGTTAAGGGTGAATTACAGAGAAATCTCCGGAATCCGGACCGCGATATTTCGGAGGGCGGTTCTTGATGGACGACCCGCTGGTAATTCTCGAAAACTGCATATTTCTCCTCGCTGAATTCGTCAGGCTCTAACGTAACCTCAAATGAATGCGCTGGCTCGGGTGGTTGCTTTAGCGATTGGCTCTCACTTTCATGGATTCTCTCCATCAAGTCAAATTCGGTGTCCCGCTTCTTTGCCTCCTCGCGCGATTTCGGATGTCGACGGGCGGCTTCTTTAGCGTAGGCGTCGCCAATAACAAACCTGTTGAAACGATTGATCGCCTGTCGTTGGTCTCTGCTCGGTCGGAAGTGGGCAGAGTCTAAGCGAAGTGTATAGTGAGGACAGCAGCTGTCTCGTTGGTTTGGCCGGTATAGGAGCGTCCCGGATCGCCTCCAATTTCGATCAACCAGAGCCTGGTAACATGCTGTGCTCATGGAAGCCGTGCGTGCATAATAGGATCGGCCTGAAGCAGACAACCACGTCAGATATGCTCAAATCATGGCTGCCAAGCTGGCCATGTGATAGCTAGTTTGGATAGAAACCCCTTGTACGACGCCTGCAAAGGCAAAGGCCGGAGGACACCTTGCTATTCATCATTGATGAAGCAACTAAAGAGGATGTACGAATCGTGCAGACATCAAGGGTCTGCGCATCCAGAACACAACACGATAGCGGACTGAGAGCTGTACATGGGCAAGATCAGGTGGACACACGCTTTTGGGACTGACCATTCCCACTGCGACGGCAGTAGCCGCAGGTAGACGATGTCATATAGCCTACAATAGTTTAGTCAGAAGATCTGTTTGCCTAAGAAGCCTACGAAGTTAGGATGAGATATGTAAAGTGATGAGATGAATGTAGATTGTCCCGGCATGTGAGCCTCCACTTGTAGAGGCAGTCAATCATTGGCACAGACGTGCTTCATGTGCTTCTCCCATCAGCACCGTGAAGCAAAAGAGCCAGAAGACTAGAAGACAGAGAGGCACTACACGATGGGGAGACACGACGTTCAGGACAAGGCAGGCTGGTGTAGCAGACGGTGGTGCAGGGGCTGCTGCTAAACGACTTTTGACTCGGGCAATCATGATTTGCAGGGAAAAAGAGTAAGAGTGGATTTGGGTAGTTTATACAGCTTGGCATTGGGCGTGAAGCTGAGCGAGATAAAAATCATCGAAAAAAACGAAAAGACGGAAAGACGCCGGGCGGCTGGTGGTGACTGTCGGTCGGCAAGACATGAAGAGCGTGGCACAGGATAGTTCCCCACTAATCCACCTGCAAGTAAGGTGGCCAACAGCAACGTCGCTTTTGTGCACGAGGTGGAATCATTGGGCGGCGATGTGTTTAGATTGTTCCAGGGACAGCGTATAAGAGATGGCTAGTTGGCGAGAGGCTTTCGCGATGGAAGATCTGACATACCAATAGGCGATATATGTGAAAAGGTATCCGGAGATGCATCTCCAGGGATTGACTGCATGGCCCTGACACTCACGGCGGCGCTCAATGACTGGAAAGGCGGTTCCGTCAGAGGTTGAAGAGGGCTGATCGCAGGTATGCTGGTGGAGACCTTTGGGGCAGCGCGCGGGGTTTGCCCTTTAAACGAGTCGGAGGAGGCTATCGGAGTTGTTTCAGTCCTGGGCCAGTGAAGCAATGCTCACGATGGGCCGGTTCCGGAAAGAAAAGAGGTGCCCGGCCTAAACCCCGGGCAGCGCGAGACTACCTCCGTGGCGGAACGTACCTATGAAGTGTGTATAGTGCCTTGGGTACCTATACCTCCGGTTGTTAAGGTAGACACCCAAGATGCTTTGCTTGTTGAGAAGCCCGCGGTGAGGGCTACGACACTACAGCGCAGAAATATGAGGGGCAGACGAGTAAGGTGAAGTCTGTGTTATTGTCTGCTAGCTGTCGAAAGATGATCTGTATTTTCGTATGTCTGGGAACCTGGTGATGGCAAGGACAGTGGTGGATATTTGTTTGAATGATGCTGTGTAAGTCGTCAAACAGACAGAGAGGCACGGCCGTAGACTCCGTAGAGGGGAAACAAGCGACGAACTACATGCAAGCAGGTGCCATGCCCTCTGACGGTTTACCTACCTTAGGTTAGCTAAGTACTGTACTGTACCGTACCCCCAAAGAAAATGCTGCCTAGCCGCTTCACACCAGACCTTAGGTACCTACCAGCTCTTATCCATACATACATGTAGCATATATGCGCTAGTATTGGCGGGGCACCTTTCTTGCCCTGAAGTCTCCAAGAACCTACATAAGGTAACAACCTATTGGACGCAGCTTCGAAGTGAAGAGTGCAGATGAGCGTCAGCTCTTTTTTTATCACCTACCTAGTATAACCTACACATCTACATTGGTCAAGTGAATGGCTTCGGTGGATTCCATGCTATGAATCAGGTCATGCAAGATGAGGTCAAGCACTCTTATGAGACTAGTGATAAATGGTATGTTGCTGTGTAAGCAGTAGTACAAACATGCCCTCGAATAAATTATTGGAATTATTATTGAGCATGACCCCCACATGCCCCGGCAGCACATATACTATATGTATGTATGTACGGAGCAGGACGAGTTCGTAACATCACATGTGTGTCTCGTGGGCACACATGGGCGAGAAAGATGGTGTGAGTGCTTTTCGTTTCTGCAGTAGGTTTGTACACAAATCAAACCAACCACCTATCTAGGTAATCTTTACATTTTAAGAGAAACCGAGGACGAATCGTAAGTAGAAGCGCCGAGTTTGCTTGTTTGCTCTAGTGAGGTACCTATAGGCAGCTTAAGAAAGTTGGCCTACATCCGTACGAAGAAACTCGTACGTAGCTTCCGTACTTATATGAGAGTCTGTTGCCCAAAAGCCTTTGCGCCCTCTGCATGGCAGACGCAGGGAGAAGGGCCAATTCCCTGTTCCGAATGGCCAGAAGTGAAGCTTAGATGTGACACCCGCTACAACTACGCCTGTAATGGACCAGATCCGAACAGATACCCTCTTAGCGTGCATTATGAATTAGGTTGGGCTTTCATATAGAATAGCGGTTGAACACCAGACAGTAACCTATATTTGGTGAGCATTCCATGTAAGCCATGCGAGCTTGCATGGCATGGCCGTCGCATAATTGTCGAGTCATGTTTTGTCTGTAAGGTAGGATTGTGCTGTTCAAAACGTTTGTGTGGGATTTGTTAGGTGATGCAATCCGAAAAGCGTCAGCGGATTGACTTCAGGGCTAGGCCCATGTGCCTACCTGGTGGAGTACATTGTCCAGTGAACATGTGGTTTGGAGAGGGCGGTTACGAAGTATTGCCTCCATGCATTTGCACGGCTAACCGTAGTGCTCGGCGTTCCCTGGCCTACCTGGTTTTAGAGACTAAGACACTGATGACTAGGACGACGAGGGGCATAATATCCACTGGGCAAGTGCTCAGTGAGGGGCATAGTTGTATAGACGAGGGGCACTAACGAGGGGCTAGTCGTTGAATTTTTTTTATTTTTTTTTCCCTTCATAATTTTTCGAATATTACCTTTGGACCAGGTAGAAAGAACATCAAAGGCCGTGGTCATCTTTGATAATTCCTACTTTCTCCGGCTCAAGCAACTCCTCCAACGTGTTTCCACTTATATTTTGGTCCCTTTTGAATCAGGACCCAGCCCTCTAGTCTCTGCTCCAGGCCAGGCATGGGTGAAATGCTAATCACAATCCACTTTAGGTCACCTAAATTCTGAACGAGCAGCCCTTACTGTTTCACCGTCTCACTTACATCGAGTCTTCTTTGATTCTTATATTTCTTGCCCATTTCCGTTATAGACTTATTCAACTAACCGGCCTTCGTCTGCTAAAGGCACAGACACTTCACTGCTCGGTAAGGTTGCCAGTATCACTATGTCGTCTTTTTACCACTTTGTGCACATTTATACACCGACATAGCCTGCCCGTGCCTCCCGTTCACTCAGACCAGATCCGTTGCATTTCGCGATCATCTCAAGCTTGCCCTTCTTCCCCTTTCTGCCCCAATCTGCCTTGCCCACCATGGGACGGCACAAAGCTACTGGGTACCGCTTATATGGGCTTGCTCGAGCGTTGGCCCTAAACTCTGGGACTTCGCACCGGGTTTGCCTTGGCCAACCTGCGGCTCCCTAGGTAGAAATTACCAACCTTGGGACTGGGGACTACTAAAGTAGCTTGCCTACCTTGGGTTGGTACCTGTGCATTGTTATAAAAGCCGACCGTGTTGCCCCCATGCTCGTGGCCCCCATGCTCTTCCCATTGTTCCCAATTTGTTTGTGGTTATGGCACAAGACATCGCCACAGCACCATTGTCCTGGTGGTCTGGCCAGAATACAAGAGCTTTCGCTCTCGGCTCGTCAGAGGTCCCTGTCACCGGTCCCATTGGATTATATTATCATTGATCTGGTCCGTGACTACACTCTTATTGTATTGGGCTTGCTGGAGGCACCTGCAATAACTATTTTTTAATGCGTTTCGTACAGTTTCTCGTGACTCTCACCGCAGCCACCAAAACCCTCAAGAAGCCGGTCAGCCCAGCCCAGAATTGACTGGAGATAGGAATTAGCCATATCCGTCCTTCTGCATACGATCCTCGGATACACCTCCTTACCCAAGCAATTTGCAGAGCCTCCGGCTCTAACAAAAACCGAAGAACTTTAACTGCGAACTCTAAAACTATACATTTCGTTTCACCGTCCTGAATTGTATAAGTCCGCCGCCTCGGCACCGCTCATTTTGTTCCAAGCTCTAAGCTTTGCACAACCAGCCGCTTGACCGCCAACACGACCAGCACCATCCCATCATCTACGCCATCGAAGCGCCATCTCACCGACAAACACGAATTACACATTTCCTGCCAATTTTCGATCATGCTGCTGGACGAGTATCCGTGAATCACTTTCTTCCTAGCTTACTTTGGTCGGAGGCCTCTCGGTCAGAGTTTTCCCAGATCATCAGCCCTCCAGAGGCCTCTTGTCGGCTGGTGGCACCATCGTCTGAAGATGGCGTCTAGTTCCAATAGTCGCTCCATGGAGTCTCGTACGGGAAGAAGCAAACAGCGTAAGTTGAATTCAAGAACCAACTAATTCCCTCATGAAGCCGGTGTGCATGTGTATGGTGTGATATCTGCAAGTCTCGCCTACTCTGTAGACGAACTAATGATTGCAATGGCAGGCTACAATCCCAAGGGCGAGCGACTGGTTGCTGGGGTGGTACCCCTGACTGAGGATAGAATGTATGTTCTCTTGATCCAGTCGACCCGAAGGAAAGGATGGGTCTTACCCAAGGGAGGCTGGGAATCGGATGAAGAGTGCATGCAAGCTGCTGAGCGTGAGGCTTGGGAAGAAGCCGGCATTACCGTTCGAGTCGACTACGATCTTGGCGATATCGTCGATTCACGGCCACCCAAGAAAGTTTCCAAGGATGCCCCTAAGTCCTTGTACCGTTTCTACGAAGCCACTGTGCTACGGGAAGAAGCTGACTGGCCCGAAAGGCATAAGAGGGAGCGTCAGTGGTTTACGTATTCCCAGGCCAAGGAGGCGCTTTCGGGCCGGCCGGAACTTCTGCAAGCGCTCGAGGCATCCACCATTCACCGGATGTAAATTACAACAGCCGGTTTGGGAACTTCCCACTCGAAGCATGGATTGTGTGTGGCATTTCAGGCGACAACTCTCCGCCGATTTATCTTATGACTGATTCTGATGACTCTCGATGTGGACGATTGCATAGATCTAGGTTATGGAGTTTACGGTGCCTCATCAACAATATTCCCCTCTACGTATGTTGGCATTTCACAGCATCTCGGCTTTTCCACCGTGTATTGAGTGGAAGGAAAAAGTATAGACGTGGAACTTCTGGGTGCACGAAAAAGGAGGCGAGGGGAGCATTTCTTTTTCTTTTTCTCCTGCATCCTGCTCCGTTGTTTCGAGCAGAAGAAAGGCACAGAAATATTTGCATGAGACTCAGGCGTTGTTGGCAAGTCATGATAGACGCTCGCGGCTGAAGGCGGGCTGGCGGGTAAGCTCGAGAAAGCTCCCTACTACTAATAAATATGCATGAGAAGACCTACGGCACTCCAACAGGGGGAAGGGCAGGTACTGGCCTAATCATTAATCAGGTCATGTTAACAGCTTCGCCAATACACAACATCTGCGGTAGATTAGGCGGGAGCTGGGCAGTATAGAGCGGGCTCGTAGCAAATCTTCCATATCAAGCCCCTTTAGAAGGGACGAACTCGTAGACATCCCAAAAGGCCGCGATACATTGAAGAAGGCCAGGCATCTATGCGCTACATTCGGTGGTGATTACGACTTTCCCGTAACTCTTATCAGACATGATAACAAGCAAAAGATTGCGCAGGTTGCGACAAGACGCATGCAGCTCGGCCGAGCAAGGTGGCGTCACATGTGACTTGGTCAGGAGGATCTCTCAACGGCCGCTTCTAGCCCCGTGTTCACATACCATACAGCTTATGCCACTTGTAGGTCTTCGCTGACTGTTTATTCTGACATTATATATGTTGTAGGTGCCTCACATTTGCATCTGAAGAAAAGAGATACATCATACTAGGAAAGCGGCGGGTGCCGTGTCTGCGATGCGAACCACTGTCCTGATTTGAGAGGACCGGTATATTAGGTAGACATCTGGAGTCCACACAGTCATGTTCCGTCGGCTTGTACGGAATTGTAAGTATGCGGATGACTCACGAGCAAGTGTCACAAGTTTGGGCACCCATCTGAGACCAAAGGTGCCGAAGCGAGACGAGGTAAGGCGAGACATTCAGCCTCGACATGGGGGTTGCGTGGGCGTCTCAACGGCAGCCTTAATTCCCTTACCTAATAGAAGAGTGGAGAGAAGTCCCAGGAAACGCATGCTACACATGCTTAGTTTTAGAGGGGGTATCTTTCTGCTTGGATATACACTTTCTCTTGACTGCATGAGTGTGGGTTGTGTTGTTGGGGTTTGTGAGCTACCGGGAGATGTTGGCAAGACTTGTAGCAAGGGTCCTTGTGCATAGCCAGCTGCCTAACTGAGGTCAATTATGTCGATTGGGACTCTGGGATGCAACCCTGACTATTATTGCTACACAATGGCTGCGGCAGCATATTGCTCACCTGTGTCTTTTCGATGGTGGTGGCTTGGCCCCTAGCTAGAGCAGATGAGCCACTGCTGTTGTTACTGATCATAAAAGCTACTTTATTACTATGGTGCTAAAGATCTTTGCAATACAGTTTAAATTAAAACCAATGAATGGCCTTGTAATACAGGGCGAGCATATAGCTAACTATAAAAGTTTCCTTATTCCTCGTTGGAATAGGCCTAGCATATTGTTGTGTAAGCTTCCGTTGATTATACAACAAAGACATACGAGCTTTATGATTCGACAGGAAGGTGCCGCAGCTTAAAGATCCTAGCTACAGGTACATATAATCTGGTAGATGTTTTAGTCGCGTGTTCCCTGTTCTGGCTTTAATAATCTTGCCAAAAGTTCCCGGATATACCTACAGATAACACGATAGGCACTAACCCTAGACTTTGTAAATACATTGAATCACGAAAAAGGTCACTGAGAATTAGCCTTCGTCATAAATTCATCGATGCTGTTCAGGTACAGACGAGCTTCCCAATTATAGCCTAGACTACTCAGTCATATCACCACTAATGATATTCAATCACTTACAAGGACAACCACTCTTGAAAGTTACAGCCGCGCTATTTGGAAAGTGAAAGTTATTTGACTTTTACTCAAGACTTATGCTATGAAAGCCTAATTTCACAGCTTACTACTATTAAGTCCTCGCCCTCTTATTCCTGTATCCAGGTAACTCTCGCGATGGTATATCCAAGCCTCGTTTAAAACCGTACCACAACTTCTTCAGACCATTTCGCATTCCCAAGGTGCGAAGTTGGTGCCTGATTACCTGCCATTGAATATATCACGGCTATTTCTTACACTTGATCTACTTTCTACGCCACCGCTTTCAGCTTCACCAAGGGCTCTACGCCTCCTCTCCTCCTCTCCCTTTACCCTAGTAGTGACACCTTTAAGGCTAGGTCGGCCACGGTTCACCATACTCTCTCTAGGCGGCTCGTTGCGCACCTTAGGGAACGTGGCAAAGGTAGCACCGGCATTCCTGGGCCTAGGCAGCGGTGTTTTGTCACTGTCATTCTCGTTTCTGTTATTTTGCGCCTGCATACTAGTAGGGCGTGACATGCGCAGACTTGCTGTATTGGTATTTCGTAGCGACGTCATCGCCGTGCCTAATGATGTGGGCGTTGGTTCCGTGGACTCAACGTCACTACTATCTCGAAATCTGAGTCGGTTCTGACTGGTTATTGTCGAACCCATTGACGGACGGCCGCCAGGTATTTCCAAATCTACGTCACGTGTTGGGCGAATGCTTACACGTCGCCGCTCGGGGGCAGGTTCCTTAGCTTTTGGCGGTTGAGTGATGATAGCGGGAGTTTGGGATAAAGATTGTGTTGGTGGTTGACTGGGGGCGGGGACAAAAGTTGGTTCTTGGAGTTGATTTGTTGTGCCTACTTGCAGTGGAGGTATTGCATTGGTTGTAGGTTGTTGAGCATCTTCGTCGGAGTTGGCCTTGCCTTTATCACTACCAACTCGAATGAGCCGTACACTGGTCGCACTGCTAATGCCATTGGTCTTTTGAAGCCGGAAACTCGGTGGCTGCCCTCCTTCTCCCTCGCCAGCCTTCTTCTGCGTATTACTTGTTAAGCTGTTTGACTTCTCCGCCTGGTCACTGTAATCGCTAGTGGCGAAGCCGATGTTGAGTTGCTCCTCATTTTGGGCTCTCTTGGGCCGAACCAAGGGACTCAAACTCGGAAGCTTGAAGTTGTCCATGGGAGAGCCGGAGCCTCTACCAAATCGGGGGAATCGTGGGCTTAGAGAGCCGCGAACGGCAACTGGCTTCTCGTAAAGATTCCATTTGCCCGCCGAAGCCTCTTCTCCACGAGCGTACCTCTTGCGTCTATATCGTAGTACAAAGAAAGAAGAAACTGTGCTAAGTATTGCGGTGCCAACAATAGAAACTGTTACAATTATGGCAACATTGGAAGCTGATACAGAATTTGACCGCACCTGATTTACAAGGGAGTCTGCATCACCCTGCGAAATTGAGGTTAATATGTTTTCTTGAGTGTGAGGAGACAAACATACCCTCACGCCACTTGCATCGGCCTTGGCGGCCTGAATCTGACTTGCTGCAAATTGACTGGCGGCTGCTTGAGCAGAGCTGACCGCTCCGCTAGCACTGCTCTGGGCGCTGGCTAGATTGACAGAGATACGACTGCTCATGCTGGACAGTGACTGTGCTAATTGATCACTTGCACGAGCGTTAGCCGCAGACACGGCACTCGAGGCCGATGACTGCGTCTGTGATAGTTGTCGGTTGGCTTGATCGGCCGCTTGATTCGCCGACTGTACAGCCTGGTCTGCAGATTGTCGTACAGACTGCGCAGACTGAGATATTTGGCTGATGGCTGATGAAGCGCTTGATGAGACGGAAGATATAGCTTGAGTGGCGGATTGTGAAAGCGATTGGAGCTGAGCTGAAAGGGCCTGGATCTGGCCATTATCCTGTCGTTTTCGAGGTGGTGATGATGGTGCTGTGGGCTCAGGGGTCCGCAAGGACGGTGCTGCTCCCTCTGTTGGAAGGCCCGCTGGGTTCGCCATCCTTTCAAACAACAGTCTCTCAAGACTAACCTCCCTCTTGATAAATTCATGATTTATCGTATCATATAATGGAGACTCCTTAGGTGGCGGGCTTTGCCTATGTATAGGGGGCGCCACTTCAATGCCGATTTCCACCTCGTGGCTATGTGCCCAGGCCTCTCTCGTGGCCACTGTGGTCAACAGCAAGTAACGCAAGAGCCAGCTCTGTAGCATCATTCATGGATCCATAGTTTGTGGTGATAAGGGTTTGTCGTCGTCAAGACGTTCTGTCGTGAGACTCGAAGGAATGTAAAGAGGGGAAAGAGTGGACAAGGATGATCCGAACAGCGAGATCAGAACTCATATGGTATCTGACGGGTCCGAACATGGCCGTTAGTCCCCCATCTTGACCGTATCGTTCATTCGAGTAGAATATAGCAAGAGCTTATGTCGGGAATTCATGCGTTCTCGCGTGACCAGCAGCAGTAGGTTCGGGCGAAAAATTCCAAAAATGGATACATTCTAACTAGGAGCTCGATACCTGCGAACCCGGGAACTAGGGTATGAGGCCGGCAGAGCCGCAGACTGGATTGGTGAACTGGGCCAGGTTAACCGTCCGATTTTCTTATTTGACCTGGTATCTCCTGGGGTGGGGAGGTGTGTGATCTGCAACTGGAAACACTGCAGTGAAATGCAACCAGGACATGGAACCAAAAGGCAACGTAAGCCAAGAAAGCGAAAGATAAGCTGCACTGGAACTCTAGGCTCGAGTGGGGAGCCGGATGCTGGTGAGATCTTGTTCCAAGTTCAAGGGGAGACAGCAGTGAGCCGCGGATCTCCTCCGTGGTCCAAGCTGCGGACTGTTGGAGACGACCTTGGAGATAAAGCGGTCTGCCACTTGACACTTGCCGTCCGTTTCTAGATCTCCTGATCAGCACGATAGAAATAAACTTGCAAAGTGATCTTGAATTAGGCAAATTGTGCTGATAAACGCAGCGTTTCTTTGAAGGGAAACGTATTTGAGAACAGAGGCGAAAAATTACCAGGAGGGAGTCTTGTAAGAACAGAACGTCCTGTTTGGGGATTCCCCCAACTCAGTGCACCTACATACAAGTGCTGCACTTCCCGAGAATGTTGAGATGGTTACCTGCAAGATCTGCCACGACTTGAGACGAGTGCAGGGAAACCGAGCTGTCACCGCCGCGGAGAAGCGCACCTATCTCGGCAATGGTAGGGTAGAGGTATTGGCTGAAACAGTTGCCAACCTCACCAAAAGCACGGATGGTCAAACGCCGAAATCGTAAATAATTTCACATGCAGTTTCCTAGCTCCATGGTCATCTACCTCATAAAGACAACAATAGCTTGCCTAGGTAGTGTATCACAAAGAAGCTTGGCCTAGAGGGTGCAAACAAGACGTTGGCAAGTAGTTGGAGTGGTGATTCCATCGAGAGTCACGAGCACGTCGTGGGTTAAGCAAGGGGTACCCTACCGATCGCGCAGAGAAAGCCTGTTCAGCAGAAAGGGATTTTGGGCACATTGAGATTGGACTTAATGATCAATCCCAATGGTTTGGAATTTGCGCAAGTCTAGCGACGATTATTGGAGAATTGAGCTGCTGTCACTCTTTCGAATTCTCTGTGAACAGCTCTTTAACCTGAGTCAGTCGATCCTGGAGTGCGACGACTGGACTGGTATAGTAATAAGTTCGTTATTGAGCTTTCTGGGGCTCAATAACCTGACAGTCTCACACAAAGTTTGGAGAACGTAGTTGATTCAAAGCCGTGAGGCTCAAAGACTTGCTTCTTCCGATTAGGCCGTAATGCGTACAGGTGGCGGCTGATATATGGCCTGTAGACTTGGTACCGGACTTGGTACCGAGGGAGAGACAACAACTAAACTACTGACAACCTTTGGACAGTGGTACGGTGCGTAACTGGCACTGAAGCACGATATATACGGCCCCGGTGCACGTGCCACATTGCGCGCGTTCAGATTTCTCGCAGGGCTGGAGCAACCGACCGACCACGAGTGACATCAGTTGGCGATATCACCATTTATCCTGTACCAACGGGCTCTCTCTCTGCGACACCACCACTGCCCCATGCTGCAGCATCGGGACGTGCGCATTTCTGTGTGAGCTTGATATCTACATCCCTCCACGATTCGCTCCATGGACCGTTGGCGCATTTCGACATCCAAGACTACCTTTACGCCGATCAGATGATACCATGGAGAACTTGACTCTCCACGATCCGCCTCAGCCAGGCGGCCCTCCGCAGCCGCCACAGGCCCAGCAATTACCGCCTCAGATGTTCACCACGGCCGCCCAGCTGTTGGATCTCACTGATAGTAAGATGGCCAGCGAAGGAACAGCCGTTCGCATATGAATATGTATGGTTGACTGCGACATCTAGAGAAGCTTCTGCTTGTCCTCCGAGACGGTAGAAAGCTAGTTGGAATTCTCCGAAGCTGGGATCAATTTGGTATGGCTTTCTCTCCACCCTTCTCTCTCGTGTAATTGGCCTACGACTTACATGGGTGGAATGCAGCAAATTTGGTCCTTCAGTCTACCGTCGAGCGCATCTTCGCCACGATCACTGATCCTCACACCCACCAACTCAAAGGTCTCTATGCTGATAAACCTCACGGCATATTCCTCGTGCGAGGCGAGAACGTATTACTACTAGGTGAAATCGACCTGGACAAAGACGACGATCCACCGGCTGGTTATGAGAAAGCCGAGTTTGGTTTAGTTGAGAAGCTCACAAACGAGCGGAAAGCCGCAGAGAAGGTCAAAGAGAAGAATAGGCTCAAAAAGCTCTCTACCCTCGGTTTTGAAGGCGAGAACATGGGAGAGATATTACTCTGAAGTCATCAGCTGACATTCAAATTTACATGGCGGTAACAATTAAAACCGAGCCAGAGGACTGAAGAGACGTCATGAAGAAAGTGGCATACCTAGACGGGCTGCGATGGGCTATAATGGCAGAATATTGTGAAATGCCCTCCCACCGACAGAATACCAGGACTTGGTAATAATACAGCGCAAACATGTAAGGAGTAAAGGAAAGGAAAGGTTTCGCTGATCCCACTCACAAGAGACTATGCGGTAGCTTATCAACCATTATGTTAGCTTTGACTTTCAAACTTGCTCTATAATCTTGAACACTTGTGGTGCTTTGTATCCTTATTTAAGAATGTAATATGAGTAAGCCAGCTGTTCTCTGCCTCCTTAAAACATTACCTTCAAGGTTAACTCGGCACTGTGTAGGATAGACAGGGAATGGTATAGCTATTCAAGTGCCTCAAAGTTAGTGAAATATTATATACAGCCATCCTGCTCATCGTCCATATTGACAAGCTGAGCTTCTAAGAGACATATGTTCTGCAAACATTGGACCAAAAGGACGCTACAAGCCAGGTACGAAGCCCTCGATCTTCACATTCCATCCGTCGGGGAAATGCGGCCCCGGCTCGCCATCCCACCCGCCAGCCATCATAGCCACAGCGAGCAAGAAGGAACTAGCGCCCGGAAAATAAGGAGTTGGAACCCGCGAACCGCCCTCGGGATATCCCGCATCGTCAAAGTTAAACAAGGGGTCCAAGAGATACGCGACAGCCTGGTCGACATCTCCCAGCCGCAGCGAGTTCATGGCCAGCATCGGGAAGTCCCAGCCATAGGAGTCGTCCAGGGCCCAGAGGTCGCGGATCTTGGCGGCCGTGTTCCGCACGACCGCCATGTCGAGCGGCGGGCCGCTGCTGGGGGGCGGCAGCAGCCCGAAGATGGCCGACATGGCCGGATGGTCCGTGACCGTCCTCGAGTTCGGCGCCCACATGTCGGGGATCCCCTCGTACAGCGCAAAGGCGCCGTCTGCCAGCGGTAGGGGGGCGAGACGGCCGCGGACTTCGGTCCATCTCGGGGGGACGGGGAGACCTTGCCGTTGTTTCCATCTGATGGCTATGTCGAGGCCGAAGCGCCAGTACGCGAGCTCGAACGCCGGGTTGACGGTGGCGTTGGGGTTGGTGTTCTCCGACGCCGGATACATGGGCGGGCCGAGGTCGTAGACTCCCGTAGACTCGTTGTAAAACGCGTACGAGGCCATGAAGTCGGCTGTGGGGGTCAGGATCTCGTCCCACTTCTTGAGCGTGGTGTCGTTCGGGAAAGATCGATATTCGACTTCTGCAAAGTACATTGGGTGAGGCTGTTGCCAGATGAGTAGCGAGTTGATCTCTCCGGGCGCTGACCTCCCGGTTGGGTCGGTCATCTTCCCCCATCGGGCGCCCTCGTAGCCCTGAAGCCTTGCGCGGTCTAGCGACGAGCTTAGGAAATCGCTGTAGATATGTGGCACACTACGCCACAGTAAGGAGTATTTGTCCCATCGCGCAAAGTGAAGCAAGTGCCAGAGTATCATCTCTAACTAGATGAAAGTATCAGACCTGACGGAGCGTGTGGTTATTTGTAACACTCACATGAAACTTGCCGTACCAGCCATTGTTTACCAGACCTACAATATAGTGTTAAGCAGAGACCAGCCATGTTTGCCAAGTCAATGCGCCGTCTTTGGGGAGGTCTTTACCTGACTCTATTACAGTTAGCAAACTTTCCTCGAGTATAAAACATAATTAAGAGACTTTAATACCTTGTGGCGAATATGCAGAAGCCGAGTTAACGGCTGTCAGATACTGAGATAAGATAATCCTCCGTTGTAGCTTAGTAGCATTCGCTGAACTGGTCGCGGAAAGGTCAACAAATGCCCCTGAGTTCCAGAAAGATTTCCACCATTGAGTAGATGCTATCTTGATTTTGTTCAAGGAGGGAACCTGAGGATTAGGGCTCAGTGAGAAAGCGGCCGACAAAGCAATCTCTCTATTTCCCTCTAAGGGCTGCAGTAGGTAGCGATGTGTCCCATCAGCAGGGCCAGATATCTTAGCCTCAGAATTCCAGTTCAGGGAAACATAGTATGAAGTCTCATCCAGATTATGCTGTATAGTCGCTGGTTTCTGCTGTGAACGCAGCTTGGTGGTGTGATTGCTCGTGGCGTTAAAGACTCCTACAAAAGGAGCGTCGAACTTGTTGCGAGTTGGTAGGGGAAAGTCAAGGAAGATCCCTAGCGACTCTGTTAATAGCAAATCCGACTTGACCGAGATGCCAACCGAGTCAGAGGTGGGATCAGCCCAAGTCTCCACGTAGACTGCGGTACCATTATACTTAAATGAAGATGAGATTTTGCCGGTCCATAGATCCAACTCTTGAGTCTTCTCTTGTAATGACTCTTCTGTTGTTTCCTTTCTATTGAATGAGAAGCCTATCCTTGCTAGATTTAACCGTTGGGGGTTCTGTATTAACCAATTCGAGATATCATTTTGTGCAGGATTGGGCTGGTCGTAGTTCACCAACCGGCCATGTGTCCACCAGTCCAAGCCAACGAAGTCTATAAGCATATTAGTTACAGAAACTTGAAGGATCATAAATCGGGCTCTCACCGCTAACAGACATCTGACCTGGAGTAGTTGGTAGACTGAAATTGTGCCAACCCCAGGTCGACATAGTTGCAAAAGGGTTGAATGTTTGCAATCCCGTGATATCTACCCCAAAAGCGAAGTTGCCATTGCCAACCTGTAGTGGTGTGATTGGAGAGCTCACATTGCGGCGTGGGTTAAATAATCGAACCACATCTTTCCTGTTGATAGCATTGCTTATTGCAGAGACTGTCAAAGTATGAAGAGTAAGTAGAGCTAGGCCGGACGCAGCGAGCTGCATTATAGAGAGCTTATTTAGTTTGGATATTATTTACGTCACGCTTAAGAAAGAAGTGCCTAGCTCTGCCTACTTATCAGAAGTATTTGGCTTTACATTCCAGTAAAGAATCTCTCTCCATAACTTCCCGGCACTTGAAAGAATTATATATGTAGATTTACCCGGTCCCAAGGGCCCGGGAATGGGCAGCGATCTCCACCTGCGGGGTCTCCTGATTTGCCCATTATTGGGGTTTTCGGTAACTTGTACACCGAAGAGGTGGAAGAATTATTGCTCATTGAAGAGGCATTAGAAAAGGTAGTCTGCTTTGCGATGGGGTGGTTTCTATTACTCTGTGCGATTGGTCGTTGAACAATCGTGATTGGATTCTTGAACGCAAGTCAGACTCGCAAATATAACTATATGCTTCATCGACTGAGATATAAAATGTGGATGAGTGGTCCAAGTCGCTTGAAACTAAACATATAAGAGATTGAAGTAATAGATATTCTATCTTAGATAATACCAATAATCAGAAGCGACACACGCCTTGTCAATAAGTAGTAGCTCTAGTTAGTAAGGTTTGAGCAGATGCCGAACAAGAACGATTGTAAACCTGAGACTGTTCCTGCCCAGCATTTAGGAAAGGTGGTGCAATGGAGGGAACTTGGCTGGAGGTTTTACCAACCTGTATGGGAATGAATACACGGTACTTAGTGTCACAACGATGTTCGTAGAATGGGGCGCTAAGCAGGAGTAGGTATCTCGGTGGGCCCATAGTTTAGAGCTTTATAAATGGAAATAAACCGAATCATCATCATCCCCTGCAGTATAAAGCACAGTATAAGGCACTATGGCGGAGTGGTTAACGCGCAGCCCTGCTAAGGCTGTTCCCTCGGGAGCAAGAGTTCGAATCTCTTTGGTGTCGTTGACTGATTTCTTTTTCTTTTTTCTTTTTTTATATTATTATCTATCTTTGATTTTGTTAATGGTGGAGGTGAAAAGTTGCCGGTATTGTACGATGCGCAAGTTATAGAACGGGAAAGGGTTTCATTTAGAGCGTTGCTGGGGGGGCACCCTGTTTTTCTTATTGGGGCACCCTTCGGCCCGAATCGGCCCGTAGATTTTTTTTTTTTTTTGACAGCTGCAACACCTTTGACAGCCGGTGACTAGCACACCTTGACTGGCCAACAACACCTACATGCCGTTGAATGGCTTTTCTGGCTATTTTGAACGTTTTGGACCTATCCCAGCAATTTGGCCACTTTTCTGATAAATGCAAGTCAATTGACGAAAGTGCTATCTATTTCCAGGCCTCTGATTGGTCAAGAAAACTGGGCCTATTGCCCTTGACTGCCTTTCCAGCCCCTAACTGCCCGTCCTAACATATCTATCCATCCGACACCCCTTTCAACCCCTTCAACAGAGGTGTTTAGAACAGCGGTGCAGCAGGTGAAAATGAGATTCGGAGAAGTTCATACTAAATTTACTAGGCAAGTACTCAGAATTCAATTGGCAAAAGCTGCAGGTTGGCTGAACAGCTGTTCTAGCCCGATTCGGGCCGAAGGGTGCCCCCCTAGCAACGCTCTTCGTTTAATGTAGATAGCTAAAGTATCTCGTTTAAGGACTGTCTTAGCAAGGGGGCTAATTGTAAATGTTTTAACACGAGATGTAAGCGGCTTTCTGGTAGAACTGCTTTTAAATAAGGATATGAAAATAATGGCTCTTAGAGTATTCAACTTTGTAGTATATGTGTACATTGGTGTACGATATGAGGGGAGGTTTTGTACGGTTATAGATTAGTTCAGAGCTTACAACCATCATCAGAAAGACAGGCCTTGCTAGTGTATGCCGCCCTCTAGTAGGTGGGTAGGTGTTGTCCATGTGTCAAATGATTCCCTTTCTTAGCAGCTGCGTGCAATATCCTCGGGCTCTGCGTATGTTCACATATAGGTTAGGGTTTGTGGTTTGATCATTCTACCTGTTATTACCAATGTTTGATGGACGTTGGTTACATTGGTCACATCGTTTCAATAGCTGTACCCGTTAGGTCTGCCAATCTTGCATGAATAACACCAAAGAGTATTGACTAGAATATGCTATTTCGCATCATCTATTTCATTATTTAGTCATTACACTGTATTCTAACTTCAAAGTCTATACGGCCTCTCCCGGGGCCCTCGGACCAAAGGGATTTGATAGCTCATCAATTTTGGGAGTGCCTTCAAGGTAACCTCGCTAACGCCAACCTTGTCGTTCTCGAAGAAGAAGCAACTCAACAAGGTCGCAAGCAGAACACCATCCTGGACCAGATCCTTGCGCTCCTCCAATGTCGTTCGAATATGCTCTGGCATACCATTAAAAAGTTCCGTCCAAAAGCCCCGTTCCGCATCCTCAAATTCCTCTGGCATCCAGAACTCTCCTTCGGTGAATTCGCCGGCTATAGTGTGAATGCGACCGAAGCCAGCCCCGAAAGGGAGTGGCGTGGATAATTCCCAGTCGATCAGAGCAGTAACCTCACATTCCTCGTTAATGAGCACGTTTACCTCGTTGAGGTCATAATGGGCAACCCACAAAGGGAGCTGGGCAAGCTCGTTCAACTTTTTGGCGAAGCCTTCGATAGTCGTTCTGTAAGGAAGGATATCTTCTAACGGCGACGCTAAGAGGGCGTCTAGGTGCGGTCGAAGCTTAGTTTCGACGGCGTCATGGCTGTTCTCGGCGAGAAAGCCTTTCGAAAAGACGCGGCCCAATGATTTGTTGATGGAAATACGTCCTTCGGCTCCCTTCCCAGCGATTCCACGCAACCATATCTGGCCAGGCATGCGGGTAAGAGAGTATGCCCAGGCACCGGCGCTCTCTAACTCTTCATTACGAAGGGCTTCAACATCCGGGACAAATGAGCCTAGTGCCCCCTTGGCGATCTTAAACGCTTCAACGTCAAGTGGCTCGGTGCGAAATTGCACTACTACCTCACGGCGATCGGCGAGGGTAACAAATAGGGTCCTACTGAACATCCCCTGTATAGGGGGCTTATCGATGCGCTTTGAAGCACTGTTTAGGTGCTCGACGACCAGTTTCTTTGCCCATTTGACCTGCTTCATGGGAGTGTTGAGCAGCCCAGGCAAATCCTTATCGGAAGTGACCTCCGGCATTATCTAGAGGGTTTCGGGAGTATGTAAATAAAGAAGAATGGAGGCGAAGGCCGTTATGCAGACGTGCGTGAAGCCGTAGATTCATATATTCCTCCCTTTAGAACTTTGTCTGAATAGAATAGGCGTTAGAGGATGAGAGAGGATGGGAGGGCCAGCTTATTACACTAAGTTAGGATGTTGGCGTTAGGCATAATGTCCTGCGGTCTACTAAGAGCTCTCAATTGCATGGACGGGAACTGATTGGACAGCACAGGCTGTCTCTGAGTCTTGGCAAACAGGCCGGTTATGTAGGTGGGTTGGGTGAAACCAACAGCGGCGCCAACACTTGGCTCGTGCTCAGTAACACGATTATACAGTTGATCAGGGAAGCTTCTATATCGAATAATTTGTACATAGTAAAAATCACCATGATCATGTTATAAGGAAAAATTTGTTTAAAATAATAAAACGATTTATGAAATACGAGACGGTCATGGTGACCGTCTTGTCTAAACCTCCCGCCCAACAGACGGAACTTATATGTCAACTTAATAGTCGAATAGTCCTTCGATGAGATTTGCTTTTAAATATCCCTTGTTCAGCTTATACTTCGAGCAAAGAATGAAGAGTTTCCTATATAAAATATCCTCAAAGTACAATTTGCCAGCGCCGCGCTAACATTTAATTACCATCCTGGAGGGTTATACATGCGAAGGCATTTTTAATAGGGCGGCGGAATTATACATTTATTCACATGTTGGTTCTCTCGGAGCTCTCTTATAGGAGTAAATCAACAATATGATGGGTCACGTTGGGTCATAAGGAGGTGGAGGCCGGAAAGGCAACTACTGAGGCAGACTATCGCAATTCTTTTTCGATATATCAATATGTCCAGATTCCAGATTTTTGCGCCCTCATCCCGGAGCATATCGAACCCCGATATCCGAGGCTTACTTATTCATATCCTCATTCTTATTGGCAGAAGGTTTTTTCTACGTCTAGCTCCATGCTGGTCGGGGAGTCGTACTGGTATGGGTTCCACGGCCCTACTAGTTCGAATATCGTACCGGTCCGTTGGCTTAGCCTAGGCCTTGGGTAGAGAGCAGGTGGACGGGGAAGTAGATCTAGTCGAAACACCAACGTCACGGCCCACCTTAAACTCGAACTGTATTATGATCTTCATGAGAGGCTAGAACAGCTGGCATATTTAATTCGACTTGGACACTTTGATACTATTCGGAAATTCTTCAATAAGAAATTTGTAGGAGTAAATTAATAGACATTATGTGTGCATGCAATATGGGGGATTTTCGCTATCACAAGGCGATTGCAAAACTCTTAAACGGCAGAACGGCATCACTAGAATTAGGTATGGCCCCGAAGACGATGGTGTAAACGATATGACTCTGCTTCCGTGTTCTTGGGATATGATGCAACATTATGCTACCAATCATAAGCCATGAGGCTAACTCAAGATGATCTTTTACGATATAAAATTCCAGGGTGGAATGTTGTTGACGCTAGCCTGAAACTGAAAGAGCCGGTACAGTTTGAGTTTTAGAATGTACAAGAGATAGGTGATTACGAAATGATGACCTTGTATTTGCAGCCTCTCGTTCACTTCTCTGCGGATCCGAGGGAAAAGGTCAAAGGTCTCTGCTACTTACAGAAATCCGTCTGCGAAGACTACCATGGATGTATCGACACGCTTGTGTCATCAAACTCGATTTTAGACACTGGAAAGGCGAAGACAGAACTCTCTGATAATTTATCTACAGAAATTGTAAAAACAATTGTACGGGTTATCTCCCAGTCCATACATTCTTCATGGCAAACTTATTGCTTCATTTCTTACTTGGCGGGGTACGGGAATCGCGTGTCGCTCTGAGGCATGCAAGCACCAGTTACAACAGTGTCAATGCGATATACGAAATATTAGTCTCAGAAGTCGCGAGGAAAGCGCTGGGCTGGGGCGATCTTGCTGGCCACGGAGATCTCATATCACTGCGGGCAGAGGACCCAGGGACCCAGGGGTTGCTAAGCGATGAGCCGTATATAGCAGCCATTGCAAGCTGTCGCCTAACCAGGAGAGTCGTCATCCATCCGGCAAGGACCCATTCATGAATGTAAGATAACATAGTCAGTCCAGTAGCTCTGGCACCTCTGGTAGCTGAAAGACAAGCCATAGTGAAAGCGGTAGTGGTGGCAATAGGGAGGATGTACATGAGTTAAAATCTGACGTTAATCACGAACCACTACCAGAAGGGCATAAAACTACTCACATTTTGGAGAAACATCACCGTCCTCTCAAAAGCCGACAGAGTGGCTGAGAAGAATTCCCTTGAGCTCGATAAGCTCTGGAGGTCTCAGACCGCTAGGGTTGAGAGGGTTCGGGAACGTGAATAAATAGCTTCTCATTGAGTATCTGGGTGACCTTCTTGAAGGTCCTAAGCTATCTAAAAGGATGAGAATATCCTCATATTATACACCTGTGATCCTTTGCATTGATGACTTGTGCGTATTGATATCAAACGTGGTGCGGAAGCTTCAAAACAGCGGTCTTCCTCACATGAAGCCATAATTCATGCTGACAAGAAGCAACACGCGATCCTTATATATAAACCTAGTATTTCTTTTAGAATACGTGTAAAGCACAGTCAAAGAGGCGAAAAATTCTGAACGATTTGGATCAGGAGATGGACCAATGGCTGAAGAGGTCAATCGAGGACGGTTAATCGATTCCCGTTTTTGCTCCTAAACCGGTTGTTTTGATGCCAAGCAATATCTTCGAGCGATAAGCCCACGTGTTACGAAGTAACCGGAAGATGGCCCGTTGAACAGGCCAAGCGCGAGAGCATAGGGGTTATATAGAGCCAATACCCGTGAGCGATGATGAGTAGCCAGCTCAGGGGATTTGGGGTCTTGAGCTGGATGAGCACTATGGTTTGAAGAAAAGACTGAAGGAAATGATACTCTATAATTACTCACTAATGTTCTCTATGTAGTTTAGTCTTTCCTTACTTCACGACTGAATCACAGCATGCAGCCACTGTATCAGAGAGTATGGCTCAAGAGTGAAGTTGGGTCACATGTAAGTCGCTAACTAAGTAGAAGTGTAGAGACGAGGGGTCAATGTCATCGGTGCTCGAGTCTCTCTTAAATAGTTGGATGGACTTGGGTCCTTATATTAGACAGTTTCTATAATAGAATAACCCTAAGTTTGTCTTCTAGCCCCCTGAGACCTTAGCGCCTGCAATACCTTGAGAATTGTCTACAAGGCAGCCTTTGACGGCTTAGCGAACAAAGAACAATATTTTGCGGTAATCTTCACGATTGTTAGCTTCCTGTCGAACGTAAGCCACTTGACTACCTAACTACGCCGCTGGCTTCAGAAAAACTGGGATAAGGGTGAACTTCCTTTTCGACAGACGGGAGACGAAGTGTAAATCATGCTGCAAAGTGAAAAAGTAACCGGAAGGGAGTATAGTGGCAAAGTAAAAATTCCTCAACACATCCTACCCACAGATATTGAAATAATATTGGTCTCGGGCTCAAATACGTTGGGTTCCTATTTCGGTAGTCTATCACAGAGGGGCCGCAGGCTTTCTGAGCCACAATTCGCGCCCAGATGGAGACTCACGATATCTGCACCTTGTATACATGTACGAAGAGTTCCTTGTGTTAGTCCTCAAAATTGGCCATGATAAGGCCTTTGGCTCTAATCCCGTTTTTTCCTTCTCGCATTCCGGAGCTGCGTTCAAACACTTGTATTCGCAAATTTCCCCTAGAAAGTAGGGGGCCAGCGGCCGACAGCAGATTTCCCACCATCACCTAGCCATTCCGTCCACAGTGCCCTCACGTCCTTGGGTACCTCCCATTCTGTTGCAGTTCCAATCCAGGCCTGCCATCTCCGTGTGGTTTTCTCCTCATCAGAGTCCCGTTCCCAATCGGGCCTGTTGTCGAACGCGTAACCAGCTTCGGCGCATTTAAGCACTATCCCGGTCGGTTCGCCATACCCAGGACCAATATCTAGCGTGCCCGTCCGAAGCTGCGGCATCCTGAGCACGGCATCGGCCATGTCCCGCACTAGCGCATTGAAGAGATCCGGATCCGGCCGGGAACGCCAGGCGTGAGAAGGCCGGACCCCATTAGCAACCGCGTCCCGATCCACATCATCGTCCGAGTCGGATGCTTCGTCATCATCATCGTCGTCTTCATCTTCATCCTCATCGTCGGACCCGGTAGCCACCGACCCTGGCTCTACCGCGACCGGATCTCCCGTGTAATACCATTTGCCACTAGGCGCAATGATGTCTGCTTGGACGCTAAAATTTTGTAAGGTAGACCATGTCGACGCGTCATGATTGGTCGTGCGATGACTCCGAAAGAGGTCCGGTGAGACGAGGGCACCCGAGAGGACCAGGTCAGTCAGTGGAGCAGCTTGTGATAGTTGCCTCAGAGCATCATTCAGAGCATCGAAGCCATCATCCTCAAGATCACCACAGTCAAAACTGTGGTTGTAGACGTCTGTGGTGGTTTTACGATAGATAGAAAGGCGTGTGAGTTTTGGGAGATTGAGCGTCGTGAGACCAGTAGCCAGTGCGAGGCGGTGATGCTTACGCATCTGCTTCCGTTTGTTTACCGGGTCGAGAACTTCCAGTTCCAGCTTCTCCAGATGCGGCAAACTGCCTGCAAGCTGGCACATGGTTGTTGGATGTAGTGCGCGGCCGGGACTAGCCGCGATATAAAGAGATGCAACGCATCGCACGGTAGGTAGCTCTGCAGTATCGAACATCAGATACCGCCGGGCAGAGCTTGAATTCAAGACATTGAAGTCCAATTCTACAGGCCCCTGGGATGTGTCGATGTCCCATTCCACGTCGACCTGCAACGTGAGTCTTGCACCAACGTCATTATCCCAATCTTTCAGCACATTGAAGAGCTTTAGAATGCTATTCTTCAAAGTGGTCTGGTTCTGACCGAAGTCATGGCGCGAGTCCCCGTGCGTCGCAAGTGAGACGTTATATTTAAGGTGACGCAATAGCGCGCGCCGGCGAGGTGCGGCGAATATTGTGGCGAATGTAACAAGCTCAGTATCTTTTAGCCTGATCGATGAAAAAGTCGAGGGCTCAACGGCACCCTGCCACCTGCGCGAAAGAACCGCGTAGGGGGCGCAAGAAATGCGTGGCGCACCTGGTATGGGGAATGGAGTCCGTGGTACGGCACAGAGGCGCGCAGCAATGAGAGCCATTACCTCGGGACTAAGACGGTCCATACCGTGTGTCTATGCCTCGTACTAACGGGTCTAAAAGCGGTCAATTGATTGAGGAAATGAGCGAACAAATGAATGAGCTGTTGGACGACTACTTTTTGGTGAGACAAAAATGAAGCGGAATGGTAAGTGACTTATGGTGGGGTGGCTGAGTGAAGGATCAAGGATGAAGACATTCACAAGATACCACCTGAAGCTTTCCTTACACATGTACATAAGGGGTCGGCTCCTTTTAACCTGGCTGCATGCTTAAATACGTTGTATTACATACATTTACCTCTGAGTGAAAGGCACTTAGGTACATACCTACTTCTTAATATTGGCTATTATGCATGTTTCGTAACAGCCGCACACCGAACGCCCTCCCTTCCGACCCCAAGCTCACAAACTCAGACGAGTAAGCGAGTCATTGCCTAAGATGCAATCGCCTATCGGTCACTTATTACCTGCCTATTTACAGACTACAACTAGAGCTTGATCCTAACAGAGTAGCCCACACCACGCAGTGAATGATTGTGGCCTTATCACAGCATCAGGGCTAATAATAGCCTGGAAGCTTTTCCCAAGCATTACGGACTAATTTCCATTTGATGTTTTATGATACAAACCCCTAACATGATGCAGCCAACGCCATTCATCGTCTTGCCATATCCTATAGTCCTACAATATAAGATTTAAATTTTAAATGCCTTAAAGAGACACCTCGTTCCTCCTCAGGAAAAGGTAATTTACAGAAACACCTCATCCAGCCACCCAAAATGAGGAACCTACGTCCTTATAAGGAAACTAAACTAGAACACACTACTCGACAGTACGGGACCCTAGAATGGATTGGGGAATAGCTGGCCAGCCGTAAGGGTGTTGATCTCATTCTGAAGATTCGTGATCTTCGTCGCCAAGGTCTGCCTTGAGGCTGTAAGTTGCTCGCCCTGCTGCGGTAGCCAAACCGCCAGACTCCCACTCCACAGGTTAAGATAAGCCTCAAATTTACCGATCACCTCGTTAGTGTAGTCGCGCATAAACTGTAGCCACAGGGCATCTAAATTCTGCACCGTGTATGGCGTTCCTGAGTTGGCCCAGTTACGTTGCAGAGCTGCCTCGGCCGCCGCGAATTGTGTCGCTACACGACGCCCTTGAGCATTGTAGTTGGTCTGAATATCCGCATTTGCCATGTATTTTACAGCAAGGATGGCGTCTTTGACGGCCTTCACCAGCCTTGAGGCGTCATCTTCGTTCATCAGCCAGCGTTTTAGCTTGTCCACGTCGTTGACAGCGACGCCAGTTTTGAAGGCCTGATAGCCCGACGTCAGCCCTTATCCACAACAAAAGAGGGAGAACCCTAGTGAGATAACGAGTCAGTTAACTTACCCGAGCTTTAGCTTGATTGATCTCGGCCTCAGTCCTGACCATCTCATTGCCGTGGGCGGAGTTGGAAGGATAGGCCGACGCCACGACATCCCACGCTCTCACACCATTCACATAACCACGCTGACCAGCCCAGAAGTTCAGGAAGAACTTGCAATAGCTAGCAAATTGCCCAGTTGGGTCTTGCCTGTTTTCGATATATCGGGACGCAAACTGTTGGATCATTTGACGCTAGGTGAGTAAGGTTAGTTCGGCTGTGTCTGAGCTGCTGAAAAAACTATCAATACACTTACTTCTAAAATATGCTCAGCAATATAATTGTGCCCAGGTGCCTCTTGATTTTGAATACCAAAGCCGAAGTTATTACAGTCAGTCCAATCGTTGCAATCGTAGATCGTGCTGCCTTCGGGGTACGCCGGAGTCGAGTATTGCATCTTAGCGTCGCCTACGCATATATCATAGAACTCTGATCCACCCCTCTTCTCAATAAAATGCTGTTCTCCGCGGAACGTACGGTTGAGTAGGACCTCCAATGAATCGCCATCTTCGTCTACAAGAAGGCTGGTGTCACTCCTGGAGAGAAGCTCGGTGACGTCCGAGATATCCGAGACGTCTCTTTTCAACTGCCCATTAAATAGAGGGTCGTTAAGCTGGTCATCGTCGTATCCGTGGATATCGTTACACTTCTGGGAGTTCCCCCCATCAGTCATCGGACATAATTGCCCGAGGTTAGGCAGGTGAAAGAAGGGTCCGTAGGTCGCTCCCCGTTTCTGGAGTGCACGCGAGGTAACATCTTCGGCATAGCCCGATTCGATGGACGGATACGGCGAGAAACTCCCGTCTTCAATCTCTCTCTTAGATGATGAAGATCCGCCGACGCAGACCCAGTCAGATCCATCTCCGGGAATCAGATTTGTATCGAGGGGGAAGAAGTCGAAAGACTTAGGGTTCCAATGAAATGCATCAGGTGCCGTAGCTCGCGCCGTCAGAACTGCTCCGGCATCAACCCCGTACTTGAAGGGACAGGTATCCGAGTCTTGGCCTACGATATTGGCTTGGGCTCGGAGGCGGACATAGCCACTTGCGACGAGCTCAGCGGTGCACTTCCCGATTTTCCATCTCTGGTCAAACTCGATGCCAAAACTAAGAGTGGGCTTCAAGTACGCAGTCATCTGCCCCTGCGCCACGACGCTGGCGTTAAATGTCGGCTTTTTGAGACCATCGAGGTTGAAGTCGCGCTGTGGGGAGGAAAGAGATTTTGGGTCAAAGTCTCCGCTCGCATCAGGATATGTCTGCCGCATATCCCAGCTGGCAATGTCAACTTTGGTTTCAAAGTGCCCAGCAAGTTGGACGTCGGCCGTAGCTCGCGCATTTAACACGAATTTGGGCCCGACTGTCAGGAGCTTGGGGACTGAGAAGGAAGCACCAGGAAATGGTAATGTGGCAAGGGCAAAGTCTTTACTGTCAAACGAAGCTTTAGCTAAAGCGTCGATGGTGAAGATAGCCGATATCTCCCCCTTAGTTTTGAGGAAAAGGTACGAGTTGGTGAGGTCGAGACTTGGGCCGAGCTTGGTCATAATGGTCATGCCGAATGACGACGAGACCTGAATCCTGGCTGTGGCTTTGGCATTGATACTGGCCGAGAGAGTGGTTTGGGCATTTGGCTTGCAACTCCATTTATCGTCGAGGATGATCGCTGTCACCGAATCGTCATAATCATGTGTGAAGGTCGGCTTAATGTTGACATTCAGAAGCCCTTTAAGCCAGGAGATAACGTCTGAGCCAAACTGTAGTTTTGAGTCAGCAGATGATATACGCATAGTGAGTGCCCCGAGAGGAATGGAATCAATGGGCTTACCCATCGTTTGTGTAGCTCTTCGGTGGTAAGCCCTCCGAAATGCAAATCATCACGCCATTCTTCTTCCAACCACCTTTTATGATTACCGCCCATCTCGTCTAACGAGCGCTTCTTCTTCTTTTGGGCAGCCTTATTAACGACATTATCCCAGTATCCCTGGTGCATCATTAGCGACATAGCCAACCGTTTGAGACGGTCAGAGAACTCCTCTGTCTTACATTTTCGTTACTGTAGTCGATCCTGACTTGGGTGTCCCCAAGATCTCTTGGAACGCGCATCCAGTCGTAATCGAATGTCAGGTCATACACAACAGGCAAGGCACCCGCCATTCGCTTGCGTATGTGATGAGGCATTGTCTGGTTCTTAGACAACTCCATTGAGACAGCGACGGCATATTTGGCTGGCCCACAACCTTTCCCTTTGGGCATCTCCAGTATTGTTCCTGGAACGCCATGGCCGAGGCCAATCTTATAACAGTTGCTGTTCTCAGATGTGTCTGTGCAGACCATCTGAACCGTCTGTGCTTCTTCACTTACGCTGTCGTGGCAATTGAACAATTCCCAATGGGAACCATCTCGTTTGTCCAACGAGATTTGTATTTCTTCTGGACTTGTCATAACCCAGAATGCAAAAGCAGCATTATCGGGGTTGTCTTCGTCGCTTGTCTCGTCGTGGCCGGTGCCCCATGTGTCATCTACAGTAAGGTCAAAGTTGGTGTCAACGCTGTCACCCATAGGAGGATCAGGGAATAGGTAATCCAGGGGCACGGGCAGGAAAGGACTCTTGCCCTTGGCCGGGTCGCAACAGAATACTCGGGTGCGTTCTAGACGTGGTGCACAGCTTTCACCCGCGCCGTAGTCACTTGACGTCAATTGTACCTGATGGCCTGTATCGCAGTGGTTATCGAAACAAGATCCAGGTTTTCCATGCCACTAAGACAGCAGAAGTTAGTAATTGTTACTCAGAGAGTAGTAATGCTAATTAGTAGCAGCTCAGAGTCGTGCCTATGAATAGTAATCTCGAAACGAGCAATGATCAAAAGAACCCTCCTCGACACTGACAGGAATGGGCATAAAAGGGTTTCCTAAAGTACTTACGCCGCAGTTTTGCCACTGCTTCAACATATCTGGCGGACAGCAGTATAGTTTGCGCAGATCCATATCGATGCCGTTGAGAGCATCGGATAGTGCCTGACCAAAGAGGCCACCGAGTGATGCAATGTCAGCTACCGTCTCAAGAAATGTTCCGGCGAATGTCAGGGGCTGGTCGTCCTTGTTGCAATTCCCACCCACGCTACTCCAGTAGCATGTGTTTTCAACTGCTTCGGATTTACAACAATAAGCCTTGTTACCATCCTCGCAGTATTTGCCACTACCCCAGCGGTTGAGTTCGACAGCTACCTCACCATCATGACAATGGCCATTGCAAGACGGGGCGGAGCCACGCCAAGTACAGTCATCCGGGTTTGGGGCTGCTGCTATGGGACAGCATAGTTGAGAGTCTTTTTTCGACGAGTGTCGTGTCACCGGCTTAGCAGATCCGCAAGGCTGATGCGTGATAGAAATGAAGCCTGTGTTGCAGCTTCCGCCACAGTCGCTCACGTAGCAGTCCTGGGCACCAATCTCTTGCCAGTAGGATGCATCAGCAGCTTCGTCTTTGAAAGCGTCAATGCCCTTGTCTCCAAGCACCGCTTTTAATGCATCAAGGTTCTGCGTGTCTTGGTCAATCGACCAGATGAGTAGGCCACCCAGTCCAAGTTTGTTGGCGAAATCAATCTTGGCTTGGAATGTGTCCTCGTCATCATATGACACCCATTGGTCGTTATTCCACACGATATACTTGGCTTGTGCGTCCTTGTCGTAATATGGTTTGAGGTTCTTTGACTTGACGATGTCCATAATCTCGAAATAAGCCAGCGTACCCGAGTTAGCAGTACATGGCCCTGGTGCGGCACCCCCCTTGAACTGGCATCCCGGTTTTGAACATGACGGGTCAGAAAGTTGGAACGACCGACCATAGAATCCAAGTCCGAGGTTCAATTTATTCGCGGGCACCTTGTTTCGCCAGAAGAGGTCGAGAGCGAGCTTGATCTCCGTAAGATTTGTATGCGCAAGGACATTATTGCCAATGGGGTTTTGGGCATCCCAGACACCATGAAGATCGTAGCTCATGACATTGATCCAGTCTACGTGGTCAACTGCCGACAGGTCAAAGTTTCGGAGATACCAGTAACTGGTGGGCGCCGTGAATGCGATACTATATGGCACTGGCTCCTTGTCAAAAGCCTGTCGAAGCTCTTTAAGGAGCGTGACAAAATTCTTGCCATCGTCTGGGTGTCCACCCCGATCACTAGCACCCGGGTACTCTGACATATGTTAGTGTCTTGGAACGATAATTCGACGGGCACATAACTCACCCCAGTCGAAGTCAACGCCATCAAAGGCATACTGCCTCATGAAGTCGAGGAGGTTGCCAATGAACGTCGCTCGGTTAGCGGCGCTTGAGCATATCTCCCCAAACAGAGGTTGTGTTGCAGTTCCGTTATCGCTAAACGTCCATCCGCCGATAGACACAACAGTCTTTAGCCCACTATTCTTCCTCTTGATACTAGTGAAGTCCTGAAGCACCGTCTCATCAACCCCATCCATGGGGACAACTTGGAGGCTTCCAGGGGTGATGTACGCAAAGGCAAAATGAAGGTGCGTGAGAGCATTGACAGGAATTTGATTGATAGCCTGTTACACGATGTTAGTCGCTTTTAAGCGTTACCTAATTGTGTGAGTGAACTGGCCATTCCATTACAGGCCCGGTTTGCAACCCAGGCTTCATAGTAGCCGATGATGCGCTTTTGCACATTGCCACCGGATGCGCCTGAGCCTGGCTGCTCGCAATTGCTCTGGCATGTGGTGTTGGCATTATTGGTTTCCTTGCAGAATTCTTCCGATAACCCACAGAAGCCGAATTGACTGCAGCACCTGTGACTTATTTAGCATCTGCCTCGCTCCTGTTTGTATATAATCATGGGGTTCCGAGTGGTGGGCCAATTGAACTATGGAAAGGTACATACACATTGAGTGGACATGTCTGTCCTGGATTTGCGGCAAAACTGTCAAGTCTCCATATCAGCACTAGCTTGAGCATCATAGGCACTGCTACCTCACCGTCCGCATTCGGCTTTGGCATCGCAATGACTCCAACATTTATCATTCGGTGACTGGTTGTTCGTGCCGCAAGAATCCGGCCCATAGCCGCAGAAACCTGTAGTCTTAGAACAACAAGCCCCTTCTCTATGTCAGTATGAACCCAAGTTGGTCTTCACTTGAGAGGTAGACCGACCATTTGAACAAGGTTTTGACTCTGAACACGAGTAATCATCCTGCTCTACTTTCTGTCGTGCAAACAATTTACCGGCGACCTGTGGGCAAACGGGGGCCTCGTCCTCCCAGCGGGGCTTAACTGAATAATCAAACGGGCTTTAAAATGTTAGACATAACCAATCATTGAAACGTCTATGAGACTTGCTTATAGGCATAATTACGACAGGTGAGCTGCTCTGGCTCATCACCTCGTACCAATAGAGGGGCTGGGAAGCCGGCCACAAGGATAGGGAGCAGTAGAAAGCTCTGTAAGTATAATAAGAAAGTTAACGAGAGTTTATGAGGCGTATGCCTAGAAAAGAACGACTGAGACTGCATCCTTAACACTATAAAAGAGGGAATGGCGATGCGAGTTTGTCTCTCTACAGCAAAATTGGCAGCCATTCTATTAACATCTGTGAAAGGGGCATTCTATATATCTAGCAAGTCAATCATGTACACCTTACGACGGACAAGCATTTCTCGTAAGCCCGACGATAATCACCCCTGAGGTCGGCATTGAGGCTGACAGCTAGACGATGATATCTCGCAATTTCTTACCACAGGAATATACGAGGGCGCGAACTGCAAAATATCACTGTCCGTTCCTTCGGTAATATGGATGCTTTAGGAATATTATCATGCAGTGAGGCGGTGCTAATTCTTTTTCCCCGCGCGGGATGAATCGTCAGGCGGTGGCGGCTTATGTCAAGACATGCTTATTGAGGCACAGACCAATCCTCTTTCAAGGCCGCCCATCTATATTACTAGGTGATCCTTCACCAGCGACGAAGGACATAAATGGGCGCATCGAGACCCCAATTTGGGCCCTCTTCCAGACGATACTCTTGATGGGCAATCTAAATCAGGGGTTGCACCTCATCCGGTTCCTGCATTAGTTCAGTTCAATGCATCAGATGTCCTTACCAATCCGGTAGCCCTGTTACTACCAATTATAGGTATGTAGGTTTTCTATCCCCATTCTTTCGACTCTTGATATTGAGGTTGAGAGTCGTGTGAATCCGGAATCGTCATTCCACAATTCTGTGGCGGACAAAATCTTGGACAAAAGTCTATCCACTCGTTTACAATGTCGCTCGTTCTAATTGTATCAATTGCTTCTTCGTTGTTGCGTTCGGCTCACGCAGTGAACTTCTACACCAATAGCACTGTTCCAACAAATTTAACTCTGGCTTGTACCAGTGCCCTTACTGCCGACGTCGACTGCGATCCGGTCGTACCAGCTCTTAGAAATGGCAACTTCTATCCCGACAGTACATTGACCAGAGCTTGTACTCCAAAGTGTGCAAATGCTCTTGCAAGCTTCCAGAGCAATGTCGCGTCTGCCTGCAGTACAGACACATGGTTGGGCTATGACAATGAGACCATGCCCTTGACTCTGATCCCTGATATACTTCGGTTCCATTACAATCTAACCTGTGTTACCAACAACGGCGTCTTCTGCAATAATGTTGCTGCGGCGTACGCTGCCTATCTCGACCCAAATACTACTGATAATACCGGTATGTTCTACACCATATGGAGCTCGAGTATACCGCTAATTTCTTCATATAAGCTCCTGCGAACGGTCAATATGGGAATATCACGGTTACCGATGCCTGTGACCTTTGCTTGGTCAAGAATCTTAAATTTCAGGCAGAGTCACCTTACTATGATGGACCAGACCTGTGGTCAAGTTCTATCTATCAATCCAAAACTTCCAGCTGCCAGGTAACGGGAATGGATTTGACTTCGATGCCTCTAACACTATACACGTAAGCATCGATTCGTAGAGGTTTTTAGAACTCTTCGACTGATTTTTCATAGGCCCACCAGCACAGCCGATGCTCCTAATCCTACATGTGCTGGCAAGCCATACACCTTGAAAACTGGTGATGATTGCCACTCCGTCTCGCTTTCGCAGGGAATCAGCACGTCATGGCTTCTCCAGGACAATGGCCTCAGTTCGCACTGCGTAGACTTCCCGACGTCTGGAGATCTCTGTCTGAAGAACACGTGCAAAGTATACACTGTTCAAGCAAATGACACTTGCGACTCGATCAGTAAGGCGCAAAACATTACCGTGCCTCAACTCAAAGCTTGGAATCCTGTACGTAGTTGGTTTTAAACCCGTGTTAGTACAGATTGATGCTAATGAATAGCAGAACATCAACGCCGGTTGCTATAATATTGAATTTATGATCGGTGATCAATTATGTGTCGCAAAACCAGGGACGCCGTACCTTGCGCCTCCGACTACAAGTCTTGCGCCGACAATACCCACTACTCCAGCTCCAATACCCACGGACGTGGCAGAAGGCACCAATACAAACTGTGGACTGTACTACCGAGCGGTCATGGGAGACTTTTGTAATCAGCTCGTATTGAAGTTCGGAATCCCGCTCGCTGATTTTGTGTTCCTGAATCCTGCTATTAACGAGAACTGCACAAATCTATATGCCGATGAAAGTTACTGCATTAGTGCTGTGGGAGATAGTAAGTCTACTGTATGCCTCAACCCATGATGGAGTATCTGATAATTTTTCGAAGTCAATACCTATCCAGGTAGACCCGGCTATGTCAGCTATACCGCTACTATTACGAGTCTTGTCGGAGACCCAGCGACGAGATGGCCAACTATCACCTACACGACGCCAACAAGGACAGCCACAATTCAGCGGCCGGCACTCGCCACGGATACTAGAGATGACTGCTTCCAGTACTTTGATGGTGCCTCTTACATTGGCAAAGTCGAAAGCGGAAGCTATTACAAATCAGATTGTGACCTGGCTGCTCATGTATTCCAAGTCTCACTCGATGATCTGGCTGTCTGGAATCCATGTAGGATACTCTCAATACATTCACCATCTCTACCATTCTTCATGCCATTACTAATAGTCTGGTAGCGCTTGGAAACACGAGCCTTAGCAATTGTACTTTCCAAGCTGGTGACGGGTACTGTGGCCAGTACTGGATTGGAGATACCCCTGTTACCACCGTTACAGATACAGGTGGTGATCCCATCAGAGTAATAACTTGCCTGATTTTTTCCTAACATGGCCCTCACCCGCTAACAGTTTCAAGGACAACACCACGCAGAACTGTACTAGATACGTAGACGTCTTTGATGGCTCGGGATTCACATGTCAAGATATTCTTGATGATTTCAACATAACGATTGCTCAGTTCTATACTTGGAACCCTGCGGTTAAAGCAGACTGTTCCAATCTCCAGCTCAGTGAGTATCCTTAGCTCTTGATAGACGTCCTCTTCGAGTCAGTCGACACTAACATTCTCCCAGGTTACCAATATTGTGTGGCTGGGCCCGCCTTGCCTGGCTCAACCCCTACTTCAACAATGACTCCAACACCTACCATTGGACCTGGTGCGCCTACTCAGACGGGCCAGCCAGCGAACTGCAACAAGTGGTATATAGTCAAAAGCAAGCATACAACCCCTCCTTTCACACGTTAAAGAGAGGCTGACTAACTGTGATAAATAATAATAGCGGGCGATTCCTGTGCAGCCGTAGAAGATGCTTACTTCATCACTTCCGCGCAATTTCTGGCCTGGAATCCATCCGTATCGTCCGATTGTTCCACTGGATTCTGGGCCGATTACGCGTACTGTGTGGGAACGACGGATACTATCTCGTCGACACGGTCTACGCCATTGATGACCACAACTACCACTTCCGCCACGGGTCCCAGTGTCACAGCACCAGACCCCCACCAGGACAACAACGCCGTCTCGAATTGCAACAAGTACGCCCAGGCCAAAGATGGAGATTACTGCTCCATCTTCGCGCAGAACAACGGCATCACTACCGAACAGCTGTACTCCTGGAACGCGGTGCTTGGTAGTGACGGAAGTGGGTGTAACACGTCGTTCTGGCTCGGCTATTGGTATTGTGTTGGTGTCAGTTCGTAGCGGCAACATGAGGTAACAGGGAATGTGTTGTTCTGTATGTCCATGCGATACTCGTGTGTTTATATGAGGTAGCAGAAGATTGCAGAGTCAAACTGCCAATAAATCATACGATATAACCTGTTTATTACCCACGATTCCGAGACCCCTTAATTAAGATTTTAGGAGAAGATTTAAATGACTTCCCCTGGTACGATATAATAGTAAAGGGAATGTTGGCATGCTAGTCTCATTATTTAATACATACTAACCGAACACCTTTACCAGTTGAATAGCCAATATAAGCGGAGGTCATAAAAACATATTTTTAACTTCTACAAGGTAATTACATTTGCTATAAGGTGAATTGTACGCTTGACGAGTTGCTGCATAGATTAAGCGATGGGAGATTAAACATAATATATAACGTTTAATCTCTTCCCAGACGGTTAAAACCCAAGCTTGCATTTATAATATTTACATAGTATATTCTAGTAAACTGCATTTTGAAATGGATTAGTGCCATCAACCAACTGCAATATATTCATGCTTGCAAAACGGTGGATTAACTATACGCATATATAAGATTTATAGCTAAGGAAATATACTGTGAATAAGGGCAGTGAGCCGTGTATTAATCGCAAAAATCTACGTGCTTCCTAGGGGAGTTCAACAAAATACAGAGCTGACTTTACTACACATATAATTACCACCTGACTAGGCGCAACATCAACCTCCTGACTACTCACACCGTTCTAATTTATGTCATATTATGATTGGAGATTTTGAGTTTAAGGAGAGAAAAGAAACTTTGTATCTAGGGAGATCCTAGCTCCAGAGAGAAAAACCTCAAACCTAAGTGGCCAGTGTGGTATTCAAACTCTAACACTATTGTCTAAAGGTGGTTACACCCTTCCCTAATTGTGTTATAGGAATTGTTGACAGCAAACATAGGTGGGGAACCTACAATACTGCTGTTTTGCGCAGTAAAAGACGTCTGTCCTAATAACAAGCAGCACTTTACCGAGATAACTTCTCTCAAAAGAGCCCCGGTGAAAATATTCTTAGAGCAACGCGATAAATGTAGCATATAGTAGGATGAAAAGGGTAAGTCGTGTCACTATCTGCGAATATCTGCCTTTAATTCATAAATTGCCTACGAGGATTTATCGGTAGTTAGACTAATTAATGCAACGCCAACCCGGAAACAATTGTCAAAAATACGAGAAAGACGGCCAAAAGGCAAGGACTAAGTGTTGCTACTTGCCATTGTTCTGAATATTTTACGCTAGCTCCCATAATATAGATTCTCGTCAGAAGACATTATGAAGGATGAGTTTTAATCCAAGCATGGCTCCAAGAACTAACAGAGTTCTAGCAAAGAAGCCATGAAAATCATTTGGGTTCTTAGGCGCGTAAATTTTAAGGGTTTTTGGCGGAAGATGTATATTGCAATTCTCTAACTAGCATCGCCATCCTAGGAGATGTATTTCTCATCGCTTTCCACTGAGTGTCAGCCTACTAAACCCAAGGATAGCCTCTGATGAAGAACTTATCAATCTAACCTTACCTCTATCTATTAAGCATTCAAACCATCAGAGTCCCTTACATATTCAGCCCAGGACTGACTTCTTAGCGAAGTTAGTTGTAAACAAGAAATCGTTTATCAAGGTATCGCATCACTTGGATAGAACGGTTAAACCGTTTTCTAGTCTAAAACATAACCGTTCTGGAGGAATAGTTTACCATGATAGTAGACTAAGTGACTCGGACATTTCTTTTACACAGAGGTGTGCATAAACACTACTCCCCGTAATTACTGGCCCCAGTCGTCTAATTTATAATAGGTAAGCCGAGCCTAAGCAAAAGTAGTAAGGCTACCAACTCGAATCGTCACTGGCACATTAAAAGTGGTAGCTAGACCAAACCTAGCTAACCTTACCTAGATAGATATAGTAGCTCGACTAGGTACCGGTAGTTCCAACATGCCAGAAACATGAACATAGATTAGTCCCAATTAGAATGTAGGGCTGTTACGTGACAGGGGATAATCACTCAACGACCAACATAACATATCCATCAATCAAGGGATAAGGACCGCTATTACAGAGTGACCGGAGCTGCATGCACTATTTCTTCACCAAAATTCCAAGTTTGCCAGCGCTCAACGAAGATGAATATTAGTGGAGAGTCTCAGCCATTTCTAGCCGACTGCGGGCAAAATGCCCTCGTCCCGAAGCGTAAGGCTTGCGAAGAACTAAATACCGCCGCTTATGCCAAAGAATCAAAATATTTCATGATGGGCTGGCAGAACCAGATGTCAGACCTCGAAATAAACACCGGAGAATCCCTTTCCCAGATAAGGCTTCTAGTGCCTTCTAAATGGCAGGAAACGTTCTAACTGTTCAAAAGCCTACAGTTTTAGAAGAACGAAATGGCGAGATCGAGTTCTGAGTTGTCAACAATGATGGCAGCAAAGACAGTACTATAATCTTTACAGGCCTCAAATGCCTATTCCAAAAGCAACTACTGAAAATGCCCAAAGATTATATCGCACGTCTCGTTTACGATCGCACTCATTTATCTCTCGCCATCGTCAAAAAGCCTCTAGAGATTATTGGCGGAATATCATACCGAGAATTCCGAGGCCGCGAGCTTGCTGAAAATTTTTTTTTGCGCAGTAGCATCCGATTAGCAGGTAAAAGGATATGGAGCGCATATGATGGCCCATTTGAAAGATTCTGTCAAAGCCACTTCTCCAGTGATGCATTTTTTAACTTACGCCGACAATTATGCCACCGGATATTTTCAGAAACAAGGGTTTACTAAAGAGATAACTCTTGACAAGTCTGACTGGATGGGGTATATTAAGGATTACGAAGGAGGGACCCTCATACAGTGCTCGATGGTTCCCCGAATACGTTATCTCGAAGTTGGACGTATGCTTCTCAAGCGGAAGGAAACCGTACAAGCCAAAATTCGTCTCTTGAGCAAAAGCCACATCATCCATCAACCGCCTCAGCGATGGGCTAACGGCACCGTTACACCAATCAATCCGTTCTCTATCCTTGCTATTCGCGCAACTGGCTGGTCTCCAGGCATAGATAAGTTAGCACAAGAACCACGCCACAAGCCCCATTTCCAAGAACTCAGACGTTTCTTGTCTCAAATCCAATTCCACCAACAAGCATGGACCTTCCTTAATCCGGTCAACAGAGGCGAAGTTGCTGATTATTACAATGTCATTACATCACCAATGGACCTGTCAACCATCGAAGATAAACTAGAGCATGACCTTTATGATGCTCCAAAGGACCTTGTTAGCGATCTCAGATTAATTTTTAGTAACTGTAGGAAGTATAATGACGCAGGGACGGTGTACTCCAAGTGTGCGGCTAAGCTGGAGATGCACATGTGGACTCTTATTTGGAAGATTCCGGAGTAGTTTGATTTGCTCGAAGAATAACCTCTTTATCTGATCATCAACCTCTATATGCTAAATTAAGCTTGCTATAAAATATTAACTGCATGCAGGCGCCTTATTATAAAGTCTGATTCCTTGCCGAATACCACTATAGATACGATCAGGATGAAGCATTCCTTGCTACCCTTCTAGGTTCTTAAGAGGGAGGTGTTATCATTCTTAGAGTCAATTGCACTGAGAGAGTTAGATATATGTAAATAGCTTTATATACCTGACTGGTTACTTAGGAGAAGTAATTGCTGCTAAAGAGGGAGACTTCTATAGGGTTATATAGACAATCGAATTATTAATTTTTGAATGCCACACTGAGACAGTATCCATGGAACGAACAATTTTAACCCCAAGGCTCAATTAATACAGTAGGAGATTACGTTCCTATCGAAATTTGGACGTAACATAGTAATTCGGGACCTAATGATAGGAGACTGAGCAATACGTAACTTGACCGTGTCCACAGAGAACTAATGGCAAGGTCGTTAGGAGATTACTCCCATGGAATTTCAAGAAGGAACTATATGCTTGAATTAAGCACTAGGATAAGGAAAGACCAGATATACAGAATGAATTGCAAACTATATAATAATTCCTTCTCTCACTGATTCCTCACAATTTTCAGGGTGAGGTTCAGGGATCTTAGTGCGTAGATCACGATCCGAACCGTGATCCTCACTCTCATATAAGTGTCATTTTCGAGTGACTGTGCCTCCTTATACGGGCTTCCTTTCGTCGTACTAGGCCGGCCAAAGGGCCTGTTGGTTTGTAACTGTCTTCTTGCGATGCCTATCCCTTAATTATGGTGGTGATGATGATCTATATGTTAGTGTTATTGTGCTCAAAATTATTGTTGCAAGTCGGTAGATACTAGATAAATTGGTTGCGTATGATCGTATAACCTGCGAGTGAGCCGTTAAAAGGAGCGACGCAAGAGCGTGTTATATGCTATCTTCCGATATGAATTTGCCTTTATTAATATATGAGAACAATTTATATTGTATTGAACATGCCATCAGGGAGACATATAGAGGACGTATCTGTTATGTCCATAGAAGATAGAACTGACGTCCTGTATTAAGTTGTGGTTTTTACACCAATATCCTTTCACTAGCTGTCAGAACCTGGCAGTTTTGAAGACGTTCGTTTCTGGCTGCTTAACTTATGCAGATATGTAGCTAATCCTCAGTTATCTGACTAACGATAGGGTGAGCTGAGCCTGAGCCTGAGCTTGAGCGGCAAATGCGCTAAGCCCATTTTGTCGCACTCTTGGCATTTGGTCAAATGTAGAACCCAAGTTCTGCATGTGCCCAAAAGATGGCGGGGTACGTACAGGGATGTACCATCTGGCCAATCGGTCCGGCCCGTGCTGTACATAGCAACGCTTCAACGATTCAAAACATCAGCTCTTGTGAACTACATCAATAAGTACTAACTCCCCAGCTACCTCATAATAGTCACTGCAGCTACTCTAGGTGAACGCTTTTGCTTGTCTAGGAAATCAACTCAAATATTGAGATCACCAGGTAGATCCAACATCCCTTCTAAACACTATCCTCAACCAATACAGAATGCCCCGCTAACCAAACGATCACAATGCCATAGTCCACCATCTACAGGAGTCCTCTGCGAAGAATCGAGGCCAAGATGACCTCCTTCGTAACGACTGTGTATGTTTTTCACATTACTCGAACCCCATCCCCACCATCGATCTCCAACTAAACGAGAAATGATATGTCCTACAGTAACCAGCGGGCGCGCAACCAGTTCCGCTCGCGGGCCGGCAAGGGAGGCAACACAAGCTACCAGCTGCGACAGTATGCCGAAGCCACGCTCGGCGGCGGCAGCCTGCGAAAAGTCGTCAAGCTGCCCGAGGGCGAGGACGAGAACGAATGGCTCGCCGTCAACATGGTCGACTTCTACAACCAGATCAATCTGCTATACGGTGCCATCACCGAGTTCTGCTCGCCGCAGTCGTGCCCCGAGATGAAGGCGACGGATGAGTGAGTCGATGCTCCCCCAACCCCCTATACATGCTCTAAAGCATAGATAACTACCTCTTGCCCAAAAACAGAAGCCAGTTCTGGCTTCCCTCAGATACGCCATATCCACCTACTTACTTTGCCCTCCGACTGTAGCCCTCGAAACCCTCGAAGAAGAACTGCTAACAATCATCACTACCTCTATCTGCAGATTCGAGTACCTTTGGCAAGACAACGAGACCTACAAGCGGCCGACGAAGATGGCGGCCCCAGCCTACATCGAGCAGCTGATGAGCTGGGTGCAGGGGCACATCGACAACGAGAGTGTCCTGCCGTCGCGCATCGGCGTGCCCTTCCCCAAGTCCTTCCCGCAGACCGTCCGCCAGATCTTCAAGCGCATGTACCGCGTCTACGCCCACATCTACTGCCACCACTACCCCGTGATCCGAGAGCTCGGTCTGGAGCCCCACCTCAACACCAGCTTCAAGCAGTATGTCCTCTTCATCGACGAGCACGGCCTCGCGAGCGGCAAGGACTTCTGGGGTCCGCTGGGTGACCTCGTCGAGAGCATGTTGCGGAGTGATTGATTGACTAGCTGGTGGATGCAAAGAAGATCCCTTTCTTCAGCGGGTGTAATAGCATGGCGAGCGAGTACGCGATATGGGTACGCGTATAGATGAATGATGTAATAATGACAGCAACGACAACTGTATTATTTGTGCACGGTGACTACGGCGTGCTCGAGCAATAGGGACATGGCGTTTTATTCCAGGTATTTGGATGGGCTTACTGGCTGCTTTTGTTCGAAGCAAACTAGAGCATTAGAGGTTTATAGGCACACATTCGTCTTAGGAATGCATGGCAACGTCTCACCCCGTTTCTTGCCGTGGTATAGGGATGCGAAGTAACTTAGGGATATGCCCCATACAGGGTCAGAAAAAAAAGCTTGCATTCACGACATAGATACACATGTATGCATCTTTTGATTTACATCAACTTGGAGGGCCCATCTTCGCGTCTGTGGTATACCATTGGTACCACCTGAAATGCTTAACCTACCAGAATGGTCATTATTACTCAGCCCACAATGCAGATAATTTCTTCATTGCAGGGGGGTAGTGTAATGTAAACAGTGGCCAGAGGCCAATCCCCGACCCCGGAACGCCTATGTCATGCTAAACGTATACAGTCGCCTCAAATCAAGGCGCAGTTCCTCCAAAGCCTCCATATCGTCTCAGGGCGTGTCTTTGAGAGTGTTGATCCTTTTCTTAAAAAATTCAAACGCGGAAAAGAAAACAGCGTTAACGGCGGCGGAGCGTCCCATGGACACGCCAAGTCCTCGGTACATATCCCGTCTGAAGAACTGGATCTTAGGAATGGGAACTATTTGGCCTTTCGAGTACATCAAGGCGTTCCGCTGATAGATGCTCTTGACTGAATCGATTGGATCTAACCAATGTTTAGCTCAAAACCAGGGCCTTGAAAGGCTGAACTCACAGATCAATGCCCAGGAGACGATGCCACAGAGGCCCCCTGCCACCAGAACTGCAATGGGGTTCTTATGGGCATCTTTGCCGCTGAATGTCGTTAACAGTTGCTTGCTGCTCTCGTACGTGGCAAAATAGATTCCTGTGCCAAGGGTATCTCTCACTTCGTGTCGTTAGTTTATGGAAGGGCTGATAATTCTAACTAATGGATGTCTTACACAAATGCAAATTCAGCCCAGTGTACATTCCACTGAAGCCTCGATGCTTCACGATATTGGCTAAAGTTTTGATCGTTCCTTTATTGTGATAACTAAGGGCGATGGCCTGTTTCTTGGGATCCACATTCTTCTGATTCGCCATTAAGACTGATACTTGTGCACTTAGCTTTGTCAACTCAAAAGGACCTTTGACACGTCAAGAAAAGTTAGCACCAGATTAGAAACAGATGGCTCACGGTCGCTGCTCACAAGCTATAAAGGTGATGGCAGAGCCAGCCGTAGCTCCAGCAGCTCCAAAGCAGGCAATGGTGCCCAGACTGGGATAGGCACCATTCTTGTTCACATGCTCAAGTGGACAAAACCCGATGTTCTTTGCCATCCAGTCGGAATAGACGTGTTTCGAACGTTGGTAAATCGAGAATGAGATAGTTCGGACAAGGGTGACACTAGCGAGGGGAGCGGTTACACCTGGGTTCGGGTTGGGGTCAGTGGTGCTGCCACGAGGACAATTTAATGTGTGCGTGTTGAAACACACCTCGGAAGAAGCCTCGAAGCCCCTCAGAGTTGTAGGTCGTCTTCACGCAGTGCAGTGCGCCATCATAAGGGTAGGTCTGCATGCGAGTCTTGACACTGTCGAGGGGAAAGGCGGTGACGGTGGACAGGACGCTGGCGGAGGAGGCAGCAACCTCGGTACGGTAGCGCTTTATCCAGCGGCGCGGCTCTTCTTTGTTAGCACTTTGCTGATGAGGCATGGTGCGAGTCGGAAGCGTGGCAGCGGTGACATCTTGGAGACTGGACTCAGCGGGCATGACTCTCGGTCAGCAGGCGTGTATTGCGGGGGGAGCTTCAGACAATGGCCTCGAGGAACGAGGGCCAGAGTCATCGGCGTGGTCGCGATACAATGGCGTCGGCTGCTGACAAGAGGTGTGCCATCAATATCCCGAATTCATAGGACTCGATGGTGTACTGGGAAGTTGATAGAGGAAGGATTGAGGGATGGTACTGCGGGGTTAGACGATTTAGGTTGAGTAGATCGTTGATAGTCTAGAGATGAGGGATGAGAGAGAGAGCCTACTGTCGATAACGATTGGAGTAGGCGAGCAGGCACCTTATCGTTAAGATGGGCTAGGGTATAAGGTTAGTCTAGCTGGAGAACGGCACCACCTATCTACAGTGCCCGAGGCTAGACTAGGCTCACCAGGTAGACCCAAGCAGACCGAGTGTTAGTGTACTCGCTCGGTGAGTTGGGCTTTTTGCGGGGTTTCTAACCTGTTTCAATTTGACTGGACGGAACAAAGACTGGAGCTTGGAGATGCTGTAATAAAGAACTCTGACGATCTACTGAGGTTCACTGCACCTATAGGCTACTGTATGTAGTAATGCGGGATGGTAAAGCGGCTGTCTCTAGCTCCCCACAATTGGAATGGTTTTGAAACGACACCTTACGGGTAGCACTAGCAGCTGCGGCTAGGGGTATGAAAGCGAGACATGCTTGTGTTCAATACGTTATAGTACATTAGTTTAGGTAATTCGTTGACCATCTTCCTGCTCTCTCTGCCCATTCATGCCATTGTAGTTAGAGGTTCGTATAAATATATCATAAGCCGAATCTTTAGCTCACCTATCAAAGAAAGGAGGCAAGGCAAACTACCTTGCGATCAGTACCAGTGGGTATTGGATATTGGAACAAATTAGCTCTTATCGAATAAGTGCGGAGAGACTTGCATCTAGGATGGCCTGTCGCTTTACGTCCACGCCCATACCAACAAATCGACAAGTTGGGGGCGGCACTTCCGCTGCTTGTTCATGTCGGCAGACGTCATCCCATACCACCCAATCCCCGATACTACCTCCTATGTACAGTACATTGTGAAAGCGCGCTCTTCAGCTGGAGAACAGTCGACAGTCTATCACCACCAGAGACCCAACCGACGTCCTCTATGAGTTATTGGCCCGTTCATTTCCAAAGCCACATCAATTGCCAATTGCCTCATAAGGAGAAGCTTTCAATATTAGCAACGCAAGCTCCAACCTGGGCTTCTGCATGCATATTTCCGCATCTGATAGGAACTGCAATCCAATCACGGTCTGTGGACGTAGGTTATTTCTTGCGAAGCATCAGGATAAAGCCCTTGTGGTACCGTATGCAACCGACGCCTTGACTTGAGTTGGGGAAAGGCAATCGTGGAAGCCGATTTGTCCACAGCAGCGGTCTATGTTACCCCCCCTACAGGACGGCAACAAAGGAATCAGACGATTAGTGTCGCAATAACTTTCTAGGCTTAGGCTCAGACTGAAGTACGCAATTCTGATGCCGCTGGAGACGAATCATTCTCAACTGCCACCCTACCGCAAGCACAATCCCATGGATTTATTGAGCATAGCAATGGTCATGTCGTAGTGGCTGTAGGCTGTTTTCTGCACGTGCTCTTCCAACTTCGTCCTGGACACTGGTCAGTTCTCAGGTTAGCTGAAACCATGGTTGTAAGTACGTACCATTTCGACTTTGCCTGTTGCTCTAGTTGGACGTGTTTCCAGGTAGGGCTACTCTTATGGCGGTAGAACGCGACGATGAGTAGATTCTTGAGGACCTGGTGTTCCAAGCCGGTTTCTCTTCTTGCTGCGTCGAGAAAGCGAATCGTCCGCGCAATGCCTCGAGGGTCATACTTGGCTTCTTTCTCACGGAAAGCTCTTCGTAACTGATTGAGAGCAGTATAGCGAGCGGGCTTAGAGAATTGAACGGCGTGAAGCAAACCTCGATAGAGGTGACGATATGCGTGAATAATTTTGAGATCGGCCATTCTATGGATATCATAGAGCCTTTGCGAGGTGATCTGGAGAGAGCTGTCTGTAACTCCTTTGTTTCGTACGTGTTTGTGGCCGCTATTGACTGTAGTCTCTGGGAACTTAGGACCTAATATTGTCAAAATAAATAGAAGACCCTGATGACGAAATTGTCGCGAGATTGTTGATTTATGCGACAAGGCAAATTTGGGTAAAATGTGATTATAAGCGATCACGTGCTTGATAAATAATTGTAGTGGTTGACTTAGTTGCTCGTAGCTAGGTAGTAGGATATTTGAACCTCAGAACGACAAAGGCGTAAGGAAATCATCGTCAAAATCTGACATTATGGAAACACTTCATAACTGTCTCGTTTGCGGTTGAAACATCGAATCAAGATGGTCACCCACTGCACTAGCACTGCACGGGGTGCTGAATGTAGAAAAACCGGCCGCCCGGCTTGGCCTACTATCTGTCAGGCCGCTCAAGCCACTGACGGCCCGCCCGAAGATAGACGAATTACAGGTGTTCCCGGGGCACTAACTCGGTACCCAAGTCTTCCAAGCGGGGTTCCCTTGGGTAGTCGACTTGCCCTTTTGTCTATCGCATCGATCGCATCGTAGCCCGCAGGCCCGGAGGTTGATGTCACATAGTTGCTACCTACCTTTACCTCTTATTAAAACCATAGGCGCCTGCAGTACAGCACTCCTGCCGCACCGTACATAATCCCGCCCTCCTTATTACCTGAATGCCCCAAGACCACTCTATCGGCCAGCTCCTTTTCTCGCTCCGGCCTACTATACTCACCTCTTTTCAAATTCCTCAACTTAGGCCTGTCTGGTCTTTCTTCTAATAATATTGTGCCTAGAAAAACTTTCTTTTAATCAGTCATGATACCGTGAACAGGGATCGTACCTAATATATAATTCCCAGTCATTTGGTCAAGGTAGTCAAGGCAGCCAATGACGTCTCTCGTTGCCGAGTTCCTGGTCAACCCAGTCATTCGACAGGCACGCCGCTTTTCCCTCTCACGTTCATCTCTCACATCCAATCCGGTGGAGCCCGACTCTCCCCTACGAGCAGCGCATACGCGTCGACAATCGCAACAGGACGATGTAATATCCGAAACAGAAGAGGACTCTTACCTACGGTATGACGCCGAAGACAGCGCATCTTCGCGGCTTTCGTCCCGGAGTTCTGTCCAACTGAATGTGCAGACGGATGAAGGTGACGTGCAGGAGGATTGCAGTCAGCCTGAAAACACCTCAGACCTTACCAACTCGATTCACTCCGCCGTCGATCCTCGTGATATCGGAACACAAAGCGAAACATCCTCAGCCAATCACCCCGCTATAGGGACATCTGGGCCACAGACCTCACCCTTTATACAAAACATGATGCAGAACCGCTCTCCGCTACCCGAGGATGATGGAATGGGGGTGTTAAGGAGGCGCATTTTTGCCATTCAGGCTCAAGAACTTGGTGCTTTGCAGAAAGCGCATCTCGTGCACCAATTGCTAATAGAAGGATACACGAATTCGCAAGCCCAGGCTCATTCTGAACAGCCCCTTACTCCGTCGAGCCCTAGATCTTCCGAGAAACGAATATCACAGGGCCATGGGCCATTGGAATCATTCAAGTTCTGGCAGAGCGCTTTAGGCGAGGTCGAAAATGCGGACGAGTTCGCTTTGACAGATGAGGATCTCGAGCCCACGTTTGTACCGATGAATCCGCCAGCAGGGTCCACAGCAGACGCAGCCGATACTGAGTTGCATGAGGATCGGCTTCTCGGTTGCGAACACTATCGGCGCAACGTCAAAATGCAGTGTTCAACTTGTAACCGGTGGTATACTTGTCGGTTTTGCCACGACGAGGTAGAGGATCACACTCTAATTAGGAAAGAGACGAGAAATATGCTGTGCATGTTCTGCGGGACCGCTCAAAAGGCCAGTCAAGCCTGCGTAGCTTGCGAAGCACCAGCTGCTAGGTATTACTGCGACATCTGTAAACTCTGGAACGATGATCCCGACAAGCCGTGCTACCATTGCAATGACTGCGGCATTTGCAGGATTGGCCACGGTATTGGAAAGGACTTTTACCACTGCAAGGTAAGAACTCTACCACTTCATAGGTTTCTGACTAATGTGGCTATAGAAATGCTGTGCATGTATTGCAATAGCGACCAAGGCGGACCACAAATGTATCGAACGAGCAACAGACTGCGATTGTCCCATATGCGGTGATTATATGTTCACGTCACCCAGACCCGTATGCTTTATGAAATGTGGGCATAGTATACACCGAGACTGCTTCGAGGAGCACATGAAGACCTCCTACAAGTGTCCTATATGCAACAAAAGTTTAGCCAACATGGAGTCGCAGTTCCGGAACCTGGACCTTTCTATCCAAGCACAGCCCATGCCACCAGAATTCAGAGATACCCGAGCTATTGTTCTATGTCACGACTGCTCTGCCAAAAGTTCAACCATGTACCACTGGCTTGGCTTGAAATGCGGTGTTTGTCAATCTTACAATACCGCCCAGCTTCAAATCATTGGTCTAGCTGCAGAAGCCATTGCATCCGATATTTTGGGACGTAATGCGCAAGTTGCGGGGCTGACCCCTTCGGCACATCCCACTGCGGTCGATCTAGTAGACCAGACTGGGCGTGACATGCGTCGGCGTCATTCATCTACTGTCATGGCCACAACCTTTGCTGGGCCGGATTTAGCCTCGTTCGCTCCTGATAGACTAGCCCGCTCAGTGTCCCCCGTTCCCACACCTGGGCATTCTCTACATGCTTCCATGGTTGGAAGCTACTTCGACCTAGAAGATGACGAAGAAGATGGAGATATGATTGGATTCTGGGCTCGTGTGCCCCGTAGTATAACAAGCAACGACGACGACGATGACGGTGCAGCTGAGTCTGGTGACGATATGACTTCAGATGAAGAGATGGAGGATGATGATGGTGATGAATCAGAAGACGATGACTTCGAGCTGCTGGGGCATAGATAGAGTCGGCACCTAGATTCGGTTTGGTTTTTCGGGAGAGACATCACGATGGCGTTCAGGACCAGCATAAGTGCATGACGGAAAGGATACCAGTTGAGTTTGAGCAACGTCAGGTGGGCGCTTGGATTACTCCTTTCTTTATATAGTCATTTAGCATTACATGGACAATATGGTAGATTGCTGGTGTGAAATCAGCTCGGGGGTTCATGAGCTGCCGGTAAAGGAATCCTCTTAAACATTCGCTCTTGCTTACACATGTTAAAGGAATAATCAATAACCATTATTGCTTGGTCTTGACGAACTAAGGTGACGATCTCAATTCCACGCAAGTTTTAGGGCTTTTGCCAAACGCCTTACTAGACATGCCTACGTAACCGCATGAACACCTTGCATGATAAACTCATAAACATAAATCCTAAGCCAGGCGTCATTGATTTGCCGCGGCCGCCTCTTTGGCGAAGTTAACCTTCTGTGCCTCTCTCCGTAGATACTGAACGACGTTCTATTAGAAAAGGGTAGAAGAATCAGCATCACATTCTGTTTAGTCTTGCCTGTTAGACCTTGAAGAAGTAAGGGCGTACCGCAAGTGCCTCTGGGTTCACGCCATTCTCAACCATAGATATACACACGGACAGTGTCCGGCGATCGAGGTGGCAGTTCTGTACTGAAAAGTCAGCATAATATATCTCCATCGGGAACAATATTATAAACAAGATCTACAAGAGGGCAGGGGCGGAAAGCCTCTACGTCAGAAACATACCAAGATCGTAGATATCTCATGCAAGATGTCAACTGCCTGTTGTGCGGCTTGCTGCTTCTCAGTTTCCTCTCTGCCGCCTTGTGGTGGCATGGCTGCGAGGCTCTGTTCGGAAAACTTGGGTTGGCGAGATATTAGTTGCGTTGCTGCAGTCTATTTGCTGCTGTGTTCGACTAGAGACGCGTGAACCTGGGGTCGCGGGGTTAAAGATTAGTTAGGTGGCGCAGTTGGCCACAGCTGCCGCCTTATCGCACCCAAAACCTTTAAGTCGACCGGGAACAATTGACTGAGCCATTCATCTCATTACTTATTCGAAATATCACGAGAGCACATATAGGCGAGAGAGAACTGTTTTCTATGATTGTGTGAGGAAGAAAATTTTTGGGGTATATCTCAAGAATTCGGCCGGCTGTAAACAAAGCCAATCCCAGCCAACCGCGAAGTTTGCTGTCCAACTAATAAACTCGTACTCCGTAGCATTCAACATTTTACATTACCATAACCGTAACCGTCGTGATCGTGAAAAAAAAAGCCTCATGATTTCATGGCCTCCACAAATAGCTCCCTCATGCCCTTCAGTAAGCCCGTCAGCTCCCTAGACTCATTGACGCGCTCTAAGACGCGATCGATCTTCTCTCGCTCAAGCTTAGGCCGGCAGTGCCTAATTTCGTAATCGCGGGCTACTGTAGACAGTTCGAACCAAGCCTCGCGCTCCCAGTCGCGCTCGTCCACATGTGTGTACACAAATTTGAGATGGTCGTTCAGCCCGGCGCCCTCTATCCGCAGGCACAGGTTTGTCACCCAGAAGTCGAGCTCCGGCACGTTGAACCGGCTCTGCGCCTCGATGCGCGCGGCATGCGCCCTCTGCGCCGCCAGCCGCGCGTCGATCTCCTTCTGCGTGTCCGCGATCTGCTTCTTCAGGCTGTCCCGCGACGCGAGGTTCGCGTCCCGCTGTAACGTTAGACTGGCAATCGAATTTTCCATCTCCCGCCGCTCGGCGTCCTCTTTCGATCGCGTCTGTTGGTGTGTGTTGATCTTGTGCTGCACGATTTCCATGTCCTTCTTCTTCATGCGCTGGTCTTCTGTTCCGCAGTCATGACCTCGTCAGCGGCTTCTTCTTCTTCTTCGTTGCAGAAGTAAGTATGGGGATTCCTGTATCGTACCTTGTAGTTCTGCCATGTTTATACGGAATTGGTTGCGCTCTTCCAGAACGCGCTTCCGCCCTTGCTCGATGAATGCGTCGAACTTTGCTGTGAATTTCACCATGCGATCGCGGAGTTCATCGAAACCGAAGTTAATACTTGGGAGCTGGTCGGCCATGGAGGGGGCCGCCGTCGACATTGTCGGGCGACCGCTCAGGCTCGACGAGAGGGAGGATTCAAATGCAGTTGCCATTTTGATGGGATGCGCCTTGGAATTCAAGGGATTTGTAGTTCGTCAAGGTAACAATGTTGGGTTAATATTGGGTCAGGCGATAGGTTCGGGTTGCTTGGAAGTATAATGAAAGCGAAGATGCGCTAATGGCTGGGGCAGGCCGAATTGTTTACATTCGTTGCTGAGCGCCGCTTAGCGGGGGTTCTGTCCCCGCTTTATCATAAGCCCCGCCAACAATCTATGTATAATGTCATATATATTTGCTAAAACCGTACCTTTTGATAAGATAAAGTTCCCATCACTTTTTCTAAGCTCTAAGCTCATATGAATTCAATCGTGAATCAAAGGTTATGCAAGCTCAGACATTCACCCTGGTCAGTTTCGGAATAACATACGCGTATACAGTGCGATTCCTGCACGTAGGTTTATAACTGCTGTACCAGGTTGTGAAGGTCTCGCTATGCACATACAAGAGCGCAAGACAAGGGAGACGAAATCTATAGAGCTCAGCTCTCCGAATGACTGAACGTCGCTTGTTCGAATCAGCTATTGGGTTAGCAGGACGCCTTTCGCACATACCATACGGTACTGACAAGGCGGAAGATTGCGGTTGGCATTCTTCCCGGAATCTTAGTCAAGATGGTCAGTAACTCAAAAAAGATATACAGATCAGTACTAACATTTTGAGAAGCTCCGGTTTTTAGAGAACTTGGCCCTTGCAGGACTTGGATACCAGCTGAACCTGGGCTTGTGGAAGACTCACTGCTGCCATCAGTAACTGCATGGGAGAAAAGCCGGAGGCAGCAGAGATGGCTGTTGAAGAGCCACTCCGAGGCTCGCCTAGGCAATGATGTGCTCCATGAACATCTTTTGGAAGAGCACTCGCCCTTTTCATCACGTCAAGAGAGTGACTGGCAATCATGCTTCTTTTCACTCGGCGAATTGACCGATATGAGTGAGCCGCAACAGACTTCTGGCGCCTTGATGGCTGTTACTGTAACGGGAGGTGCAAACGATATCCTCTGTTTGGCAAGACTAAATCAAGAACATTGGAAGTGGCCTAGGGAAACTAACGTTGGAATTAAATTGGCTGAAATATCTGACGAGGAGCCGGCTTTATGGGCCGAAGAGAATGCTGGCCCTATTCATCGAGTCAAGTGTATAGTTGACCCAAAGCCATATAGCCCTACGCGCTGGCTAGCAGTTCAGCGAGATTTGGGCACAACGATATTTCAACCAGTATATCACCGGGTGCCAACAGTTCGGAGCCGCGACCCTAGAAAGGATCCCTCACGCATTGCTGCGAATCCACTCTTCCATCTATCGAAGGAACAGACTGGAGGTAACGTACATACCGATGTCTCATTCAACCCAGGCACGCGATCGAACCCACCACAACTTGCTATAATCGATGAGCGAGGCTTTTGGAGTGTGTGGAATATCACACTTGGCAGAGTCAAATCTACAGGCAAGCCGGTGCCGAGGCTGAAGACGTGCGGCCATATCGAACGTGGCGTTCTAGAGTATCTACCTTACAGAGACTCCTCTGACATGCAATGGCATAAAACCGTCTGGGTAGGCCGTTCTGACGACCGACTGGATTTGTTTGGGCCTTCCGGTTTTGATGCCAATGCTGATGCGTTAGAATCACAAGGTGCATTTCCGTCAATGCAGCGCTGCTCCCTGTTGCTCATGTACAATTCACAACAAGTTAGGCTCCTTGATGTGACTGCAGGATCTTACTTGCCCGATTTAATATTGGTTCACCAGGACAGCTTAGACTGTGTGTTGGACGTCCAAATAAACCCCCACGATCCCCAGTATTTCTATGTACTAACCACGTCCAGAGTCTTCATGGTTAGAACATACGCAAGACCTGGGGCGGAGTGGAACAAGCCTGAGAGGCTATGGCACATTTTGTTCTCAACTCCTCACTTCAGGAATTCTTTCGATCGAGGTCTTAAGCTGGCTGTTACTCAAGGTGTCAGTTTTGATGAGGCGACCTTCCTTGTCTTCATCTACTCATCAGCAAATCCATGGGTTGATCTTTTCTGCATTGATCAGTCAAAGAAAGATGCCAGTAGAGTCAAATACCAACGGAATGTTATTGGGCTTGAAAGCCTTCAGAGCATTGCGCTGGACAACCCGATTCGAGGAATGTGGGTCAGTCCAGCGCCAGTTACTGCCGACGCTCTCGGAACCCTTGGGAGGACTGCGCTTGATATAGCTGAACACCGGATACGATTTTACCAGATTGCTGCTCTGAGATCAGACATGTCCCTGATTTCCACACTCTGCGTATCCTCAGGGTTGTCCGCCACTCAGATCACTGCACCAACGAAAAAGGTCAATCAGCCATTGAGACTGCATAGAGAGAGAAGAAGATTCGTACAGCACCTATCATCCCGCTTCATAGTACCAGACGATCTGGCTATCTTGGAAGAAAAACCAGCTCTATCACCAACCGTTACTCAGTGTCTAAAGGAGGAAGGTCATCAGAATACCGCCCAGAGGTTCATCAAGCTGTTCCACGAATATCTGAACAATAATATAGTGAAAGTGCTCAATGATCGCGGTGCTGATTTTTCCGAAGAGGGTGTCTTCGGATCCAACCCCTTTGATGCGGCTCATCTCAGCGTCGAAGAATCACTTGAGAAAGGGCCCATGCCCATCCGTACACTGTATTTCTGCTTTTAACCTTTTTGGATGGCAGTGAAGCTAACTGAGGTTATAGTCTTCAAGTAATGCCGGGCTTCGAGGACGTAGCAGGAAATCGTCTACAAGCACTAGAATGGGAAGCCGAGATTGAAAGGCTAAACAGTATTCATCCGAGTATAACAGTTTCATCATTTAATCTATTACGTTCTAGCTTGGGTTTACCTACCTCTGCGTCGCTTCAAGAAGCGTATGCTACGCTGCTTGGAATGATCGATAGTCAGTCGCGTAACAAGGACGATAGTGAAGCAAATGTTGAGAATAGGGCGATTATCTCTCAGCAAATAGCATATGACCTTCATCTGTCATTATATGGTATTGGCTATCGCAAACCCGAGATCAACCAGTCCCAAAGGGCGGATTCACAAGGCCTGGTTCAGCAAGTTGATGCGGAGGACGTCATACTCACAGATAGTCAAACTGAGACCTTACCAAGCAGTCCTCTGAGGTCACAATCACCAGGGTCTATCGCATGGTCACAAAGGTCAACTTCAGGGGCAGTCGAGGAAGAAGACACAGCGATGACACTTCTTAGGGCTTATACTGGGACGGGGAGGTTTGTGCCCGAAAAACAGTTTGACCTTTTAAACAAGTGGCAATTGGGCGCTGAGCCGTCAGACTATGCATTCGACCTTGACAGGAGCAACGAGGCAGACGCTGGAAAACAAAGGAGGGCAAGACAGCTGGCCCGTGAAAGCCGTAAACGACGCCGAGCCGAGACTCTCCTTCAGCTATCTCGGGAACCAGAGCTCCCTGCTACACAACCGGCTCCGGACACAAGCTTTTTTAGTAGCCAGCCAACAGGGCCAAATTCGCAAGGTCAGCTTATACTTTCGGACCCAATGCACACAATGTCACAGCCTCTGCCAGGGATTTTCGGTAAACGGCCGAAGAAGAAGGCAAAGAAGCGAAAAGGCGGTTTTTGAGGATATATGAAAATGTATGTGAATGTTTGCAGCTAATAGAGATTAATGTCACTCTTGGGGTCCTTGGTCGGAACGCGAAACAATATCAGTTTCTTCCAAGCGGTTTCAAATAAGAATTGTTTGATATAGGAATTATTTGGTTACGATGAAATTGAAACAGTCACCGTTTGATATATGCCATTAGCAGATTACGAGCCGTGCTAAACAGTGGTTATGTCGCTTGCCGTTGGAAAAAAAAAAACACAGTTTGCTAATTCGGCTTTAGCAGAGGTGCTGCTTCGCCGCAGCTACCCGTAGCATGTGTCCACTGTGCAACTCGCAAACATCACCACATCGACAACTGCAGCCCGGAGAACACAGACCGCAAACCAGCAAAAACAAGACTCATTGCAGCTTTCTCCTTTATCGTTTAAAGTTTTACTCCTAACTCCACACGCTAAAGCATTTGAATTTGCATAAGCAACCCAAACATGTCGCACTGTCACGATGAACACGCCGCCCATGGTGGCCATGACCACCACGATCATGACCACGACCACTCAGACGACATTACGCCAGCACTGCAGCACAGTCTTTACCAATACATCAGATTTGACGATATCACTACTATGAATGAGGCCGATACTGGCTCCGGCAAGGCCATTGTTAAGAAAACGTGGACGGAACGACTGCAGCCCGAGCCTGAGCTAGCGAGCGATGCCGATGAGCAGATTCTCCTGAACGTGCCGTGAGTTATGATCTGTCTACATTCCCATGATTATCACCTACCTACTCGGTTATCTTATTTCTCCCTCCGCATTCCTTGTTTCATTGTACGGTTATGATATCTCTTAAAGGACAGGTTAGCACCATGTAGGATATACAGGAATTACTGAGATTATATAATTCGACTGCACACACGTCCTACTTCTCCCACCCCGACGCCGAGTTTTGATGTCAAAGCTGATACAATTTACAACCCCTACGGAAATCCTAAAGCCATCATTCCAAGCACTACATATTCTTAACGAATTTCAAGCCCCAAATTCATCACACAACACTGAGCAGGGGAATCGTGACGAGTAATCAACCGAGCTAACCAAAACCACCCATAAACACAGCTTCACAGGCCAAGTAAAGCTACACTCGATCCTGCTCCGCAGCTCGCCGTCGGCTAGTGCGCCGCGGACGCTGCGCGTCTTCATCAACCGCGAGGACCTGGACTTCGACGCGGCGGACGAGCTGCAGCCGACGCAGGAGTTCGAGCTCAGCCAGACGTCCGAGGTGCAGGAGCTGCCCGTCAAGCGCGCCCTCTTCGGCAAGGTGCAGCGGCTGACGCTGTTCTTCGTGGACAACTTTGGCCTCGCCACGGCCGGTGGAGGAGGAGGGGGTGGCAGTGAGAGCGAGAGCAATGATGATAGTAGCGGGGAAGACGGGGAGGCCACCAGATTGAGCTACCTCGGTTTCAAGGGCGAGTGGATGCAGCTGGGTCGCGCGCCCGCTCAGATTCTCTACGAGGCTGCGCCGAACCCGAATGATCATGCCCTTAAGGGGACCAATGTCAATGCGATGGGAAGCAGCATTGGGGGACGCGGGCCAGGTGCGTGAGACCGTGAATCATATTCGCTACTCGAGTCACTCCGCATGCATGGACAAAAGATGGATGGTGTTTCCTTGGAAGTTTCGGGGCTTAAAGGGAAGAAAAATGCGCAAATGTCAAAGAGAAAAGGCCAACATAGGGAGTTTCACGGCCATGAGAACCCATGCCATCATAAATGGTTTGGCTCTGTTTTTTTTTTTTTTCTTTACTTCTTCCATGTCGAAATGAACAACTACATGAAGTCTTCCTCCCAGTTCTCGGATCGATTTTGATTGCTTGACGCTTCCATGTTCTCCTCGGAGAACAGGTCATCGTATGCGTGGTCCTTCTGCCACTTCTTCTCTTGTCTCTCCTTTGCCACTCGGGCCTCTTCCTTCTTCTACAGTGATATTGGCTGTATTAGTAATAGGTATCCGCATCATAACCATGAAACGCATTGAACAACTAGCGACAGAGATGCTTTCACAGGATAACATGATTTCTAGAGGCGAACAAAGAAAAGACTCACTCGTTCCAACCTCGCCGCCTGGTCCCGCTTCCTCAGTTGGCGCAAATGGGCCTCCTTCTCCTCGAGGAGGTCCGGCTGCGTCTTCTCGACCCGCGTCTTGTTGAGGCGGTTGACGATGGCGTTCTCGCGCTGCGCCACAAGGAAGCGCTTGACCTTGCGCGGGTCCTTGAAGCTGACCTGGCCCACAGCCATGCTGCCATCTTTCTTGAGGTTTGACCAAGGCGTGTAGATGATGGTGATGTTGTCCTTTTTGTTGCCTTCAATGGAGTTCGCCTTGGTTAGCTGGCCCAGGTCCGTCAATAGGTCCTGCGGGATCGCGTCCCAGGAATCCCCCTCGGCCAGCCGCAGATATATATGCGCGCTTGATAACTTGTCTACGTGGAACTGTGATCCCCATGTAAGAACTTGAGATGACATGTAAGGTAATATTTTCATAAGGGGATACCATACCCTAGGGACCAAGTTAATCTTCCCACCATAAAACAAGAAAATGGTAGGAGATCAATTACCATACGTCATCCTCCCAGCCATGCTTTATCAGCTCCTCATCTGTCCCATCTCGTCAATACGGCGAGGCGTTGACTTGGGCCAAGGCCAGGATACCCACTCTCGAATTTGTCCTTGCCCACGTAGACGTAGGCTGGAGGGTCAACCACGTTAGATGTGAAGTAATAAACCATTTGGGTCAGGGTTCGCAGAAATTTCAAGATATTTCACGGTCTCTTCTTATTTGACCAGGAGAAGTGAATTTGTCGATAGGATCTTTACGTCTCTGTCCAACTGCTGGAATGAAACGAGTTGCTGGTAGGGTAACTGGGCTGGGACTAGGGGGGATGTGCAGGAGACTCACTAAGTGGCTATCACTAAAAGTGGCCCCTGCACCGAATGAACCTGGGCCCACTCATTTTTTTCTAACGTCCCAAGTAACTCAACATCAAGACCCTGAGTTGGCTGTACATTCATTACAAGAGCATAATCGTCGACATCTGACTTTATTTCAAAACCACAGCCTCACATTCAATTCACCTCGCCCAAAGTGTAGCTTGAGCCAATTGAGCTCCCAGCGAAGATGGCACCACGACTGCCAGCCCGCTGGGCAGCAGCCCTAACATCCGCTTCCTCGTCCTCCATCATCACCCCATCCCGAGTCCTCCTCACAGCAAACCGCACGCTCCTCCCGCGGACAGCAAAGCGCGGCGTTAAATACGGCTGGTCGACAGCGCCGCCCCGGAGCAAGCCCACACGCTTCAACCAAGTGTCGGCGGGCCTGCCGGTGCCCACGACGGGGCCCGCGGCGGCGCTGAAGCGCAAGGCGCAATCGACGCCGCTGCGGACGGGCATCGTCGCGACGAAGAAGGGCGTCTCGGCCATGTACGACACGAAGAAGGGGACGCGGACGCCATGCACCATCCTGCAGGTCGACCAGTGCCAGGTCGTGGCGTCCAAGACGCGCGCCAAGAACGGCTACTGGGCCGTGCAGGTCGGCTGCGGGTACAAGACGGCCGACAACACCACGGCGCCGTTGCTGGGCTACTACGAGGCCAAGGGCATCCCGCCCAAGCGGCACCTGACCGAGTTCAAGGTGCGCGGCGAGGAGGGGCTCCTGCCCGTCGGCGTCCAACTCACGCCGGACTGGTTCAAGGTCGGCCAGTTCGTCGACGCGCGCAGCAACAGCCGCGGCATGGGCTTTGCCGGTGGTATGAAGCGGCACGGCTTCGCCGGTCAGGAGGCCAGTCACGGTAACTCCAAGAATCACCGGACGATCGGTACCACCGGCCCCAGTCAGGGCGGCGGTTCGCGTGTGCACCCGGGCAAGAAGATGCCGGGTCGCATGGGCAACGAGCGGGTCACGGTGCAGAACCTGCGCGTGCTCAAGGTCGACAATAAGCTCGGCGTCATCGTCATAAAGGGTCACGTCGCGGGGCCCAAGGGCTGCATAGTCAAGATCTCGGATGCCATCAAGAAGCCGCCGCCCGTTGAAACCTTCATGGAGAAGACGAAGCGGCGCTTGTTGGAGCGCAACGAGGGACACGAGGACAGGCTTGAGCAGGCCCGGATAGCACATATGGATCTGAAGGAGATGAGGAAGGAACTCAAGATGGCTGACTCGCCAACCATGACGGCATTGTAAAATCACAGTACCAATATCCCACTGTATTATATATACATTTGTTGTACACATATGCGACACTGACTCCTGGTGGGTATGAGAGTCACAGAAGACGTTCCCACTAACTATCGTAGTTCCTCCCAGTTTGTACATAGTAATACGAGGTGAGATTCATAAAGTGTTTTTGAGTGATATTCTGCACCAATACCACAAGTGAATACAGACCCATCGAGCTTAGCTTGAAATCAACTTTGTATCCGATTCTCAAGAGCCTCGGTGTTGTTGTGTAGCAAAGCAAGCTCACAAGGTATCGTTTGACACATAACGTAGAAGCCATGTGGGCTCGTCCCAAACTGTTTCACAAGAGCCCGCTCCTCACTTGATCTGTTGCCGGAAGCCCCTGGTCTCCAGTGCCGCGTCGCGCTCCTCCTCGTCCATAGAATAGCCGGTAATGCCCTTGAAGGGGTCCTCGCCCTCGAGCAGGTCGACCGTGGTGCCGTCGGGCATCTGGAGGCTCCACTCCGTGGTCTCGAACATGGCGCGGGCGGAAGGGCGCACGCTCGCGAAGCGCATGACGGCCGTGGACCGCGAGCCCTTGACCGAGAAGGTGACGTCGATGCGCCCGCGCAGCTGGTTCATCTCGCCCGAGATCCACGGGATCTGGTGCTTGAAGTAGATCTCGTCGCCCAGCAGCTCGCGCGCCCGGCGGTTCGTGCGCAGCGCGTACAGCGTCGACGCCACCACGGGGCTGGACAGCTTCTGGTAGTTGAAGATGGCGACGCTCGAGAGCGCGATCAGGGCCAGGAAGATGGGCAGGCTGCGCGACCAGCGGAAGCCCTCGACGTCTGGGGTTCGGTGGGAAAATTAAAAAGTTAGTTCGGTCGGTCTGAGCGAGACGGTTTGCTGCGTATCGTTCGCAAGTAGGCAGGGCACGGCAGGACGATAAGAGGAAGAAATATACGTACTTGGAAGCTCCCGATCCGGCCGTCTCTGCATCAGCGGTCCATCGCCGGGCTTGGGTGCTGCTACTAATGTCCGTCGTTGGAGCAGGCTTCCCGCAGCAGGTTTTTTGGTATTCCGTAGCAGGAGCAGCGCTCTCCTCCGTACAATACTTGGCACCATCTTGGAAGTTGGGTATGTAGGTTGTCGTCAATCCGCAGTTTGAAAGTTCAAAAGTTCAAGAGTTCTTGTGAACATCCCACTCCAAGCTATTCTGCAAATTGGAGCTGCCGGGCCGTTGGCACTGAGACCACCTGAAGATCCCTGCTGGAACCCTGTTTGTGGATTCGAAAGCTTGTACCCACATATACGCCCCACAGGACAAAGATACGAAATATGTATGGAGCAAAACCCATCAATTGAAAGTCCGTTGTCTTGCAATAGATATAGCCTACATAATTACACCCCAAGGCGCCACGCAGCCCAAGATCACAGTTAACATTCTCATCATCTTGATTTTGCGATGTCTAAGGATTCAGAACTAGAACTACCTGGGCACATATTTGCCTATTTGGAAATCCTGACCCAACTTTAGACCTTGCATTCCCCAAGTGCTAACAGTTTCAGAAAGCCAAAGGAACCTAAGCTGCTTGCTGTTTATCGCACAATCGTGACCTAAATCTTACAACCTTAAGTGACTATTTCCCATCTTTAGGACAGTCTAAATGCCGTTTAAAAAGGCCGAAGAACGAAACAGCTTTTCCATGGCTTGAGAGATAATAATGGCTGTATTAACGCAGCACTACACATACATGTATATCTACTGGAGTAACATGGGGTATACTTGTTCGATCCAGTCAACACAGCCAGGACCTCGCCCGAATTCAAAGTCCCTTGTTCACTCTCTGAAATAGATGGCTCATTTAGGCGACTGCCTTGTACTCCAATTGGACTTGTTCGCAATTAGAGGGCTCCTTGCCCGGGGTATAGATACCCAGCTGAATGTGTCCATCGTCGTTGGTGCAAGCAAACGTGGAATCACGACTATCGCCTATTAAATGATTAACGAGGGCGACAGGCAAGTTGGCGACTGAGCCAAGTTACTCACCAACCCAGGTGAAAGCCGGGGAGTCATTCTTAGCGTCCCAAATATTAGTGCCGTATGTTGCTGAGTCGATGAATATCATAGGGCCTTCGTAAGTTCCTCCTGGAGCTTCTACGTCAAGTCCGTACGTGGCGCCGTCAATATCTACACGGAAGATCGAAAGTTAGTCGCCTTCTCACATAACTGAAAGTCATAGACAATCGTATCCATCGCCATCTGGGGCTGACGGTAGCGGGAATTGCATACCAATGTTCAAGGAATACCAGCCGAAATGTCCATAGTCTTCATAAAACAGATGAAAGGTGGATGAAGACTCGGCGGCCTCGGCTGCGGTCACGAATGCCGGGAATCCTGCTCCGTTGTCGATGAATCCAACCAGCTGGTACCCCTCCAGACTCGAACCTGCCCCTACTTTGAGGGTGATGTCCTCGTTTGGCGGTCCATTCGAGGGGTTAGCGGCAGCGACAGCCGCGAAGGTGAGAAGAGCCGAGGCAGATGCGCGCATGATTTCAGTGTTTGACTTACGGCAACTTAAGAAAGAGGAATGCGTGAAAAGATTAGCTCAAAAAGAGTTTTGGTAGAGCTGATAATTGACCAAGATGAAGCGTGGTCGAAGTCTAGGCACGTTGAAGAAAAAACTCTGACAACTATATAACACTTCGTGATGTTTGAACACCTGCCTTCCACTCCACGCTGACGGTTTATAACAGCCATGACTATTTTTGCATCATGTAGGTCGGCCTTACGATGGGGTATACGGCGTATTTTATCGTATCATCCATCGCGGCGTCTGGGCGTCATACAGATCAATAGGATAAGAAAGCTTACTCAGGGCCAAGGGCTTATGCTTCACCGTTTATTGCGAGATACTCAGAAGTTCCGTCTTTTTAAATATTACCCAGCCGCAAGAAAAGTAATTATTACGTAAGGGGCATTCATCATGTCGTCTTGGCGAAGAGAAATCCATATTCAAGGTCTGTGCTGCTCAATAAATAATTGCGTACTATGTTCTTTTAGTAAACCTGACAGATAGAAACTTAGCAGCATACATGACCTAAGCCTACGCAAAATCAGGTTAGGTGGCGGTACATACACCATGTCAATTATACCATGTGAATATCGGAATCATATGTAATTATTGCCTAGCCACGCTGTATTGGCTTCCGAATATGGCTGCATTCCAACCTAGCTGAATACACAATACGTAGGCTATCAAGCCAGTTTGACCCATAATGCACCTGAAGGACAATTCCAAGGCAAAGTCCTCATCAGACCGCAATTGCTATTCGCGCCTTGCCTTGCTCACCTCTCTATCTCGTCGGCAGGAAAGTACATGGGTCATCTCCCAGTTACTATGATCGCTCGCCGATTGCTGATGCTATCAAAGAGGGCGCGTATGGAACTTCATGAGCATATCGATGGGAAGGTATCTCACAGATTACTTACGCGTACCGCCTATTAACCCATGAACTGACCTTTTTAGGCAAGACTTTGGTCACTAACTGACATTTTCATGATAAGAGGGACTGTTGCAGTAGCGGTACGGGTTGATATTTACGGCACATAGCAACTCCAAGGGGCTTTGTGGGACGAGGAGATGTGGATAGAGGCACCGGCCTTAGCTATATGTACAGCGACAGCAGGCTTGATGGTTCTCATGCATACCCCCTTCTCCTGCCGCCTCTTAATTCTCGTGAAATCCCTCCAACACTTTCCTCCTTCGTGTCATCGGCATCAATCGTGATGAACCTAGTTTAGTGCCAAATTCGGCTGAGGCAATGGCCGCGGAGCTTAGCCAGGGCGCCTCTTTCTAAGATACAATTCGGCGTGCAGTGGCCAGGATTCAAGCTTCAGGTGACCAAGCAACAACTGCTGCCGCAGCTGAGTGTGCTTTCCAGTGTGCTTTGAATGAGGTAGCCCCTATTGAGATGAACATTTAAGTCGCCTTCATCCTTTCTCTGTAGACACACCAATAACACTATTTCGTGGCATGGCCGCTGCCTTTAATCGGAACTCCCTTTCCCCAACGTGAATCTCTAGGTGAATGTGCGAGGAACTTGCGTTCTTCATGTACGCCTGGGAGAAGTATTTAAAGAGCTGACAGATTTTGAAACCTCTCCCATCCTTTCTCCCATTCCCACCATCCTGTCAGTCAATCATCAGTGCCTCTTTGCCTCGTTACTTAACATCCGATCCTCAATTGCCCTCGTCAGAGACAAGCCCTACTGCGTTCCATATATTCGGTGTGACTTCAGTTCTTTGCCATATTCGGCGGACATAGGTGATCGGAAGATCTACCATCGGCCCGAGCCTTCAGCTTTGATCATCATCAGTCGTCAACAGCCCCCAGTTGTCTCGCTCAGCCCCCAGAATGCCCACTTGGCCACAAAGGGCCGACCAGTCGCCTTCCTCATGCTCAGAAAAACGGTAGGCTCTACAATGCGGATCAACATATATTATGAGTGAAACATCATTAGATGGAGACCGGTGATTAGTTCATTGTTACGATCTCAGTATCCTACAAGTTGCGTCAACCGAAAGGTTGACGCCTAAAAGACAGTTCCGGGGCCTTGTGGGCTTTTATACCCACCGTCCTCCTACTGATACGCCAGCGCATTGACCATTCTCGACCGGTTCCTTCCTCGCCCTACGCAGTAACTCAATTACAACTTGAAACCTTACTTTCAACTCCTTCCGAGCCGCTAATTAATTAGCGCACATCGACAACCTCTGACTAGTAGGTACCTGTATTCTTGCAACCTTGACGGACGGGTTGGTTTTTCAATATTTTGTAATTGACTCAAACTTAGATTTGGCCTGATGGATCTCGCAAAACAATGGTTGGCGTCGGACTCGGAGGTGGAAGAGAAAGGGAGATGTGGTTTGAGACCGTACGGGTCTGATACCATATTGGTACGAATTTTACTGTAAATGTAGGGTGTATGACAAAGCTTCATACGGTCGCCGTTTTGCTAGCCGTTTCTCTCTACATCAATTCTTCATCAATCGTATCCTCAGTTAACTGCCTGACGATAGGTGTGCATAGCTGATTTGTAGCAAACGTGAATCAACAATTATCTCGACGGCCAAGAGTGCTATATATATATATACATATGCCTATAAGTTCCAACCAACCCAGATCAGTAGCTTGACCTGAGCCTTGGCAAAAGCGGCTATTACGCTGGGTCTAGTCTAATTTATCGGTTGACGTTAAAACGTGTAAACCCTATCTAGTCTAGTGTAGAACGACAGGCGGCCATGGCGCTAGGCCTGATTCACCAAACCCTTGGCAATTTGTAAAAGCCTACCTACAATAGAAACCTCAAACAAGGTTCCAAATACCAAGAAATTAGAAACTTCACCATAGCAGTGCCGCTTTCAGCCAGAAGTTGGCCGGGGTCTGGCCTGAGCAAGATCCGCTATCTGTACAAGTTCGGATGCTGAAAATCTCGCAGATAAGTGTAGAGTGTCGAGTGTGCAGCTGTAGCTAGTGGTCTGCAATATCTGTAGCTATGGCTGTATTAGGTGGCTGTCGAGCTGTCTCGACCTCGTCTAGCCCGTTACTCTTGACGTCACATACTTGTTTCTAACCGTTTCCTTTCGCTGCCCATCTCATCATTCCATTTCACGGACTGCAGTACAACACTCGCATCTGTGCGTACGAAATTTGTGCCGTACCGATGAGCATCGAGAATGGCTGCCCTCATGTCTGCAGGATATCGCTCCGTCACCGAATACCGTTTCCGCGAGGAACAAACTAACGCGATTATTCAGGCTGCTGCCTACCATCGCAAAGAATTCTGTCGCTTCGTGATATGGTTCTCGCCTCGCGAACACATCGGTATTCGTCTGTCGATAACAACACCCTTCCCGCGGACTTTTAACACGGGATTCGGCTACCTGGGTCGGCTACCCCTCGAGCTCTGGCATGACGTATTGTTACATCTGGACATGCATTCCCTATTCAACTTTCGACAAACGAGTCTCATATCGAGACTGACCGTAGATTCTCTCAAGCAATATCAGATGGTTGTTTCACATGGTCTAACCCTTTTCTGCGCCTTGTTACGAACACGACTTGCTATCGGTGTTTCTCTCGTCGACTTTTACGACGTACTATGTACTAGGGACTGTACTTTTTGCGGCGAATTCGGCGAATTTATATCCCTTCTAACCTGGAATCGATGCTGTTTTACTTGCCTCCAAGAGGCTCTAGAAATCCAAATGCAAAGCCTTGCCGTTGTCCGGAAGCAATTCCACTTGACCAAAGCCGAAGTAGACCAACTGAGCTCATTTAAAAGTTTGCCTGGAATATATTCGATGAAACAATCCGTACACAAATACCGCATTACGCTCGTTTCTGTTCGTCAGGTCATACTAGTTTCCGGACAGCAGCCAGATGCCCTAGAGGAAGTACTGCTAGTGAACTCGGGACATAACCAAGAATTCAACTCTATGGGGTCGTGCGCACTTCCTTATTATGATAGACGAACCGGCAGAGTCGAACACGGAATATCGTGTGCTGGGTGTCAACTTGCTCTCGAAAAAGGCATCATCGGCTCCAGGGGCGAGGAATGGGCATTCAAGGCTCGCGACAAGGTATTTGCGCAAGATGGCTTTTTGGAACATTTTCGACGGTGTGAACAGGCACAGCTCCTGTGGAAATCGAGTGGCGAAGGAAACAACCGGCCGACCGAGCTACCGGAGGCTGCTCGGAGATGAGGCTCCCCCAACAATAGAGAATGAGAAGGATATAAGAACGATTCGCCAATATATTACGACCAAGCTATCTACAAAGTGTCCAAGTAGAAAGCACCTAGAAAGCAGACAAATTCTTAGACTTTCCTACGTACAATTCACCATCTCTCTGCAGCTCCGCAGTTCACATGCCGGCTTTACTCTTCCATAGCCGTTCCATTTCGATCCATGCAAATCTCTAACGCGTCTGGCTTGACCAAGTGCCTTGAACAGTAGTTGGTCGAATCCTTGCTTTATTCTTTTCTAACTAGACTGCATTTGTCGTTGGTTCCCTAGCGAGCCGAGCACTGGATGAACTCCATCTCCTTCTAGCAGCCGCATGTATATATGATGAACTTGGACACACACATTTCTTGACTAACAGGATGCCACACATTAGACCGAACTCAGATATAAATGGTGACTGCCTCCTTACGATGTTAGGTAGTTGAATGACTTGTGCACGTTTGCCGATAATGAATATATGCGACTAACGCAGCAAGCAAAGCTGCAATTGCGCTGTCGAGAAACTTGGGTGGTGTTGGTGAGTAAGCTGGTTCTGAACGCTTGTCTGTTCCTGACACAATGAAAGCTGAGACTAGATGATTGAGCCTAATGCTGTTACTGTGTAGATCTTGCTCCAAGGAGGTACCATTTATAGTTCTCGAGCCACGGGCTGCCCCGAGGCCTGTTGGCTCTAGAGTTATTTGGGTCTTCGATACGAGCCATAAGGTATTCCGGAGCTATTTGGGACTGCTCTCAAGTCAGCCGAGACAAAGACTAAGCCTACTAAGCCTACTATGATCATGAGGCATTGTTTACTAAATTATAGAATAGCAGTATAGCTAGCAGTTTAAAAAGAAAGGCGGTGTAATACTGTTATGAGTCACGGATGGCTAGCTTGGCTAGATGGCTGACGTCAGGCTATAAATTATCGACTCGGGTTTCAAAATATGAAGATATCGTAAAATTATATGATATTGATCGTTCCTTGTGTAAAAACTTGTGTGCTGGTAGTCAATTTTCCGAAACAGCTCAATACCAGTTCCAGTGCAATCTCTGCTCCTAACCGCAGCTTGAGAACTACCCAGCCATTTACACACCGCCCTCTCAGTAAAAAAAGAAACAAAAGAGGGGAAAGGAGGCACGGCGAAGGTAAAGGAAATCTTAAAGCATAAATGTACGAATGCTATATCTCATTTGGGTTTGACGTTTCCTCAGACGCATCCGCTGAAAGTCTTACACGGAGTGGTCTATATGTGAAAATGCGTAGCGATCACACTACAAATCCGCCAATGCAGCCGATCATCTTATCCATGGAAGTGGACGATGACAATTCTTGTGAAAGCGAATACCGACTGCGAATAGGAAACCAAGTCAAATCTCTCGTCATATCTCCTGGGACCTTTGATAGAGACACACTTTCGTTCCCTCTTCAGTCCCTGTCCCATCTTCCTTACGACGAGGAATGGACCGTAGCCAACGTCTCACGGGATGAAACCAGCGGCAACTTTAAGACCTCTTTCTCGAAACGAACACTAGCCGACGTCAAGTGTCAATGACATCATACCAGGGTTAATTGCCTAGAGTTGGAGAAGACCAAACAGCTCACGGCAATGGCTTTCGAAACCCTCTCACATTCGATCATCTCAGCCACTCTCCCATCACCAGCCATCGTGATCGCCAAAATAGCCCGTTTCGAATGGGAATTGCCTCGCATCGAACAAGAAACGAGAGCATATCAACTACTTGATGGTCACGGATTGGCCTCGCGCTTCCTCGCCCATGTCCATGAGAATGGACGCATCATAGATTTTCTATTGCAGAAGTTAGAGGGACGCTCTGCTTCTATCAAGGATCTGAGCGTCTGCGAAATCGCTCTAGGGGAACTCCACGAACTGGGGCTTGTACATGGGGATGTGAACCGATACAATTTTCTCGTCACGGAAGAAGGGGTGAAACTGGTCGACTTTGGATGCCTTCGGAAGAATGCCAGCCCAGAGTCGATGAGCAAGGAATTGGAGACATTGCGTGCTGAATTGGTCGACAAGTCAGGACGCGGCGGAGGTTTCATTTTCCATGACGATAGCAACTGATATCGAAGCTTGAGATGCACTTGCTAGTTTGTAGACGATAGGCATGTACGTGCAGAGTGCTTGGGAAGCGTTAACTGCGACTGTAATATTAAATAGGTCTTGGCGAGGCTGGCTACGTCGTCAATATCCAGCTCACAATGAGAGTTACGCGTCGCCTCCGTTCCTTGGCATTCAGAGGGCATCCGATTCAACTAAACCCCCGACTTTCATCTGGCCCCTGCCAACACAGCCAAGCCGATGAACCTTATCGGGTGTCCGGGGGCATGTTCACGACGCGCTCGTGCTACGTATTGTGATGCATGATAAATCCCCGATGTGATTGATTCTCAAGGCATGATCTATTCTTATTCTGCCGCATCCGCCAAGTCAATAAACCGGTTTGCCAGTAGGAACCAACCTTAGCTTTTTCAACATATACCTAGAAATGCAACGATAGCTCCGATCTTATGGAGGCAGTGCGGAACGGTAAGTAGTGTCCCCGGAGATCACACAGGATATATAAAGATATCCCGAAGTGCCTTTACCTGATCACACTACTTAGAATGATCATCCTAATATATAGCCCTGAACGCTCTGTTGACCAAGGCACCGATCACTACTACACTTTGCTGGTATATCCACAGTATTTGCCATATCTTTCGATGCCGCTGGAGTAACTGCTCTCCAATATGCAGTATATAATCACCATGACACTGTCGAACTCCTGCTACTCGATGGCGGTACTTTTAGTTCTCGGGCTTTTTATGGCCTTCAGCAACTATTTACTAATAATGTAGACTTGCTGGTTGAAAGCTGAAAGCCAATTTTATTAGGTACAAGGGATTCAATTTGATTCTTTAGTAATATCTATCTTGGTATGGAAAGTCACCATATGCAAGAGTCTCCATCTTTTTCTACCTCTGCACAAGAGAATTCAAGGGAAGCCGGTTATCATATACTCAAGTCAGCTTTGTCTAACAAACTGTTTAACATGTTCTGGAACGTTGAAACCCTTTTTTTTTAATCTATACAAAGAGTTGATATTGGTTAGGATAACCCACTTTACCACCAGGGCAGCAGAACTTGTGGCAAAGTGGTTGTAACGAAGTTCGTTGCTGTGAACCTCTGACTGACGGCGAGGACAAAACTGGTTTGCGGACCGTTTCACTCTGCATAAACCATGCGTGCATAAATGTCTCCTCAGCCACTTGTCTGAAGATGGGCTGAGCCAAATCTGAGAAAAAGCGGCAATTGGTAAAACCTGGAACCTCTAAGCTAGCAAAGCAGGCCTGAGAGGCAGGCTTGGCAAGTAGGTATCGAAGCTAAGAGCGAAAACAATGATACGCCCACCATCAGTGCTGCTACCCTGGGAGTTGGTAAATTGTATCACTATTTTTGCTCACCACTTTGGGTGTCTGCTTTACCACTGTGACTACAGCGTAGTAGATAAGGCGGGTAGCAAAGCCGTAGACTTTGTAAGGCGGGATTTGTCAGATTTTACCACTGCGCAAAAAAACATGGCTGGCATGACAAGTTAACCGTGTATGTACTATGTACGCATATATCGGATAGGTTGTAGTTTGCTTATAGTTAGATTGATGTGGCCCGTTGCAGGTTTTGGAGCCAGCCAGGGCAAAAAACCCGGGGCCAGAATACGCCTACTGTCAGGTATATTTGTGTTATGACCCTATAGGGTGGCTAGATCGAATCTTTTGATATATGAGGGCTTTCTGGCCCTCGTTTGAGGGTTGGGATGGCCAGGAATCAATGGAATTAAGCCCTAACCACCCACATCTCAACAGCTAATAGGCTTCTATTCACTCTGTGACCAACCCCCGTGACACTTAGGAATGCGCGATACACCATGAATTTGATTGAATAGAATATTCTTTCATTTATTCTTTCATGTGTCCCAAAGATAACTTAGATCTGTGTTAGGGTCCTCAGTGGAAGCGCATTCCGGTTCCTCACTAGCAATGATCATGTCCACCGCAACACTTACAGATGCATCTATGTCTGCTATAGCCTCCCCCTCAAGTCGTTTCTGAAGGATGCAATTCTTCAAAAGCCGCCTCGTCTGCGTTTTCTGGTTCAACGTCGTATCTCCTTGCAAGGCATCTTGTTCATTTGCCTTGAAATCTTTCACGGCAGCCCTCCAGAAATGGTATGCCAAAGGTTCAATCTGTTCACGATTCAATTGGTCCTTAAGTCCTTGTGTCATTCTCTCGAGAATACCCTGTAGCTCTGATTCCGTCGTCCTCAGCGCCAAACTGGTTGCTTTCTGACGAATAAAATCAATGTTAGAACCCCGATACCAGTGTATTAAATAGTCGGGGGTTAGCTGCTCTTCTAGCTCGTTATCTGAGCACCGATGGTCGCCGTTTGTGACCTCTAACGACCTTTTCTTTCTTTTGATTACCCAGTCGGACTCTTGCATATGATATGACCGTTTGTGGATTCTTAGTTGTTGCTGCGATGCAAAGACAATGCCACAACCCTGCTCCCGGCACCGGTAGCTCTGCTGATGGGAGGCTTCATGGTGGTTTCTTTCATCAGCGTTGTCGAACCCTGCCCATGAACGAATGCACCCAGTCCAGTGACAGAGATAGGGCGATCCCTGACGGCATTTGAAATCCCTCATTTCGTGGCTATTTATTCTCCCAGTTAAGCTGTCGATGGGAAACGTGCCGTCTAGTAGAGACTCTAAAGTCGCACGATATCGTAGATATGCTTCGGTTAGTTTTGTGGGATCGTCATCTGCATCTAGGGCCTGTCAGCATCTACTCTGGTCACATTGAGTTAACAAAGAAGCCTATACCTAAAGTTTTACAATCTTTCGAATATTTGCCCCGCCCACTGTACTTAAAAGCGATGAAGCGGCGAATCAACTGCGGAAATTGAGAGAATCGAGATTCTTCTACAATGGCCTCATCCGGCTCAGACTCTTTCTCATTATCCAAACCCAATATTTCAGCCTCATTGTTCTTCTTGAAGCGCTTAATAAGTCCAGTGAGCAAGCGTTGGGGAGCTTCCGATTGGTCTCCTGTCATCTCTATCCAGGATGAAGCATGGTCGACCCAGAAATCGTATGCGTATGGGAACAAAGTGTGCAGGCCCTGTATGATTTGGATTGCAGCACTTTCATTTTCGACTTCTGACAGGAAGATAGTGCTTGTTTGAAGATAGCGGACGCAGACTCGGGTCAAGTCATACTGAATATGAACTTCGTTTAAATAAGGGCCGCTTGATTTGCTAAGAAGGTAGCTGAAGTTTCATGTTAGGTGTGCGCTTCACTGGATGAAAAATATGCTTACGATCGTGCCGTAAAGTGAACCATTGCAATTTGGCCCCCGCGTCGTTCTTCGATTAGAGGCTTGCAGATATCCAGGACCCCCTTCCCTAGCTTAGTATCCTTGCTCAGAACGCTATCCTCATCAAACAATACCAAGCCATCGCGCAACTCCTCACCCCTCAGTGGCCTGAGCGCACATACAAGATAACCTAAGATCCTCTGGGCATTCGTACGCTGTAGTTCATCTGGGTAGCTTCGAAGTCGTTGTAATATAGTCTCATAACTTTCATGATTTCTTAGCAGCTGGGGGCTCAAGCAACCTCTTGACTTACACGCCATCTAATCCCTTCGGGAGCCGGTCAACTGTGGTTCGAAGATTGGCCAAGCTCCATTGGTCGTTAACCATTGCCATGACTAGTTTAACCCAAAGAAACATGCCTAAATCGTAAATCTGGTAAGCATTTGCAACTTATTAGTTGAACATCGTAAGCTTTTCCATACCATCTGCCTTTTTACTGATATCTAGGCCAACTTTCTCAAGCTCGTCTTCGCTGAAACGATCCCATAATTCTTGTAAGCTAGCTTTTGTGTACCTAGCGATATCCTTCGATACCTTCTCTGTTTCATGACTAAGGGACACAGTAAGTATATTGTTGAGTTTCTTACGAACCTGTCCCAATAGTTCCTTAGTCTCTCTTGAACACAGCATCACTTTCAGCCGAGGTGTCGGGGCTCCCTCTACAGGACGAACTTTGCTCATGCTCTTTAAAAGCCTCGAAATCTCGTCGATGATTGCCGTTTGATCGCTACTATCATACTCATCTAGCCCATCCAGTACTATGAAAGTTGTGCCCAATGACTCCAAAGTCTGTGTCAAGAGCTCTCTTATTCTATTGATAGAGGCGGGCTTGTTGAATTTGACGTAATTTTCAAATGCGAAAGAGAGGAGGTCCGGATTTCGTCGTAAGATTTGCGAACACAGCAAACGCAGTAGTGTACTAACGACATTTTGACTCCCTCTGCGCAACAGCTCGGAGCACAGGCAGCAGATCAGAAGCGACCCCGGCGGCATTGGAGATTCTTCGGCAATAAAGGACGCTATTGTCGTTTTCCCTATTCCATGATTAATCTTAGGTGAATCAAAACGCTCTTTGGCCGCACCTGAGCCCGGCTTCCCTTTGAGCCAAATAATCAAACGAGGGTCTTCTTCATCGAACCATGTTTGGAACCTAGGGTGCTCGAAGACCCAACGACATGTGCCTTCATGCCGGTTTAATTGAAATTTACTCAGCAGATCTTCTTGTTCGCGATCACGACCGGCCAGATCAAGCCATACGAATATTTCGCGGAGTTGCCAGTCTCTAATTTCTTTTGCCCGTTGTTCGAGCTTCTCAATCAGCTCTTGTCTGTTTGCCTTAGCCTCAACAATATCGAAGCTGGCAGCTTCTCTATCCACCAAATCTCGGTTACGGGCAAGGTTCGTGAGTATACCATCGAACTTTGATTTGAAATCTTTCCACGAAGCGTCAAAGAACCTCTTCCAACCTGACTGAGTTAGCCGACGGCGTTTTCGCTCGGTTGACACACTTACCTCCTCGACGAGCAATCTTGTATACTTGGGCATGGAATTGGATAATATCAGCATAGACATCTGCTAGAATATATTGGAATTCTGGTTGATCCCGAAATGCATTACTTAAACGATCGAAGCGGGGAAGGTGTTGGGCAATTTGAGAATAAGCATTGATGATCAGCTCATAAGCGGTTAAATGAGAATCGAAAATCTGATTTCAATGAACTTGAATTCTGGAATAAAAAAAATAAAGTTTATGGACAATGGATCTTACCACGAGAATCAGTTTAATAGGAGCCTAAGCGATCATTAAAACCCGTTGTGCTCTTCCAGATAGGTAAGGTTGGACGAATGCATCTCACCCAAATGTAGCAAAGAAACGGGACTCCTTGGCATAAAGGCTCGATGGCATTTCCAAAGATCTTCAATGCTTGAAACAAAGGCTCAATACGTCGGGTATTGCGAAGACTTTTTCGATTACTCTGCTCGCGTTCGATATGCCGTACTGCGGACCACACGTCTTCTAATTCAGTCGACTGGAATGACTTCTTGTCGCTTGGAAAAATTATGGCCTCAAATCTTCGGAAGGATTCTTCAATTTTTCCCTGCATGGGATCGCCATGATGATTCGATACTACTCCTGCAGTTACTGGAGGCGCCTGGCGATTGAGTGGATCCATCGAAAATTCTCTAGTTGTGATATAATGTATGATATAAGCTTTTGGTGGTTAAAAGTGAGCCCCTACGGAACAAGCAAAAGGGCCTCGACTTCTCCTTGCCGCGTCTACAAGTCTAGGTGCGACAAATTACCCATACCATATACCGCGATGCATGCCATAAGTAGGGGCTAAGTTGGTGATATCACTTGAAAGATCGCATCAAATATGCCCTGCCACTGGCTCTGCTGCGCCATCTATTCCTGCAACTGCCCGGCTTATTAGTCTGCCTTGGTACAGTCGCCCACAGCGAAGACTGTAGGCCGCCGCTGAGAGCCTTGGGAGGCCGTGCAAGTAGCTACCACACTATACAAATCTGCCTTCGGCCAAATCCATCTTTACCTATTGACCTGGCATTCATGTAATGAAATAAGTTGATTTTGCTACACTTCGTTAACTTCACCTACATGGGAGCAATCATTACAACAGAAAGCTCACCTCGCGCAGTTATTTAAATTAAACGTAAGGAAACACTTTGTTCGATGATAGCTGAGCCGATGGGTAGAATATCCATGCAGAATGAAACAAAGAGGCGCAAGCTGTCTTCAGCAGCTCAATCCCTTGTACAAGCCAATTCATCAGGCTCAAATCCCGCAACCAGGTCACAATCAGACTCAACCCAAGCATCCCGCTCGAGTTTGTATGCTTTAGTCACGACCACAGACCTGCCATTATCGCCTGAGAGAAGGGCCCTCCGCACCGAACCAGTTGATGGCCCTAAACCAGACCCGGAAACTTGCTTTGGAGGGGTATAATTATGAACCAATTAGTTATTTGTCTACGCTAATGCTAATCAACGTTGGCAGCTTTATGATATAGCAGCGCGATGCAATGGCGTTTGTGAATATCAATCACTGCGGTTGAAATGGGAAGGCTCGAGGATATTGAAAGCCATTGACCCCACCTCTGATCATTTCGAAATTTCTCAACGCGACTATTCTATTCTGCAAACAATTTCGACAAAGGCGTCCGCCCAGTTTGAAATTACAGCTCACCGGTCATGCTCCACACGGATGAGATCCCGACATACCATTGAAAGCGATGATAGCCACCAATTCAACTTATCCATCAACATCTACGGATCACAGCGTAGTGCAGAAGAAGTTGGGACTTTCTTGGGGAAATGTAACATGTACATCCAAATTCCAGACAAGTGTCAGATCGACGTGCCATACATCAATCCTCATTGCCTCCCTTTCACGAACGATGTGCCAATTATGACTTCGAAGTTTAACTTTCTTGAGCAATCTGAAGGGCAAAACGTAGAATCGGGAGAAGCTTCAATCTTCTCTACTCTTGGGAATGATGAGGCCTTTGAGGAGGAGCCGCAGCCACCTTCGATGAGAGCCGTGCTCCACAGGTGAGTACACACACTAGAACCACCGTAATCTGAGGCTTCCTGCTTACGCATTCGGAATAGTCATCAGAGGCAGGCTTTAACTTTTCTACTTAGTAGAGAGAAGGGCTGGGACCTAAATGGCTTGCGCCAGGATATATGGCGCTCGTATACTGACCGATTCGGCAGAATAAGGTAACCTAGTGGTAACACTGTCAATTGAACTATAACTTATCATTGTTCAAGATATCAAAATACACTATCCGGGCTTTCTCATGGGTTGCCCCCTAGAGCTTTTCGAGGTGGTATTCTTGCCGATGATATGGGATTAGGAAAGACAGTCTCCGTTCTCGCGTTAATTAGTCTTACCCTATCCTTGGAAAGATGTGGTTGCCAAGCACCACCCATTCCACTCCTGCAAGCACCCTTTACGAAGGGGACACTTATAGTGATGCCATTGTCTTGTAAGTAGATATTTACGCTATCCAAGAGACCTCGACGCTAATCGATACAGTGCTTATTGTTTGGGAAAGCCAGATCAAAGAGTAAATTGGTTCTTCGCTTCATTCTCTTGGATAAATAACACTAAATGTGAGTAGACATATGTCACCTGACATTCGCACATTCGTGTATTACGGTTCTGGCCGCACTAGAAACTTTGCTGAGCTTTCCAAATACGACATTGTGATTACCACTTATAACGTAGTCTGTTCTGAGTGGAAGACAGGCGGACGAAGTTCGAAGCAACAAAAGCGAAAGGGTCTTCTATTTTACACGTGGCATCGTATTGTGTTAGATGAAGGTAAATACCATGTTAAAGTAATCAACCTTGATACCTTTTCAGCTAACCTAGTTACAAAGCGCATATGATACGAGAGAAGAGCACGCTCAATGCACGAGCAGTTTGCGCACTGGACGCTATCCACAGATGGTGCATCACGGGCACACCACTCCAAAACAGGATAACAGACCTTTCAAGCTTGCTTCTATTTCTAAGAGCGTACCCATATAATGATGGCAAGACATTCGAATCCGATATTATTGAGCCTTGGCGAAAGGGCGTTGGCGAAAAACCAGTGCAGCGGCTCCAAGCTTTGATGAAGATCCTTGCCCTCCGCCGCTCTAAAAGTACGATTGATCTACCTCCTCGAACCGATACAGTCACTGAGGTCAAGTTTGATGAAATGGAGCTAAAATTATACGAGAATGCGCGCGTTGGAACCATGCGAGCTATTGATGAAGCGATATCGAATGGCCCTGAGGCAGGCTCCACATACTTCAGCGCGTTCCAAAGAATTACAGACTTAAGGTTGATTTGCAATCATGGCTTGAGACATTTAATGCTTTCTGGAGGCAAGTCAAGCAGCAAGCCTAAAACCCGCCTGCTGTATCCCCCTGGACTAGAGGAAGAACTAGACTGTCTCCTAGATTCATCAGATCAAGCCTGCCGTTCATGCGGGACTGACATAAGCGAGGAGCTAGAGGGCTGGAGAGATATACAACTTGTCCCCGAGGAGGATGCACTTGGGTTGTGCATATCTTGCCAGAACAAGACGATGGGGATCAGTAGTATCGCTGCTACCTCACCATTTAGCCTGGATTCTGAAATCGGGAAAGCTATGATGGTCAGTCACGAACTTCCGAGCAAAATAAAGGCGGTAGTTAAGCATCTGCAAGCCGTGCCGCAGAACGAAAAGTGGTACGCTTTGAATCACTGCCCAACACATTCGAGTCCAACTAACGAAGGCAGTGTCATCTTTTCATACTGGACCTCAACTTTAAACATCCTCGAGCAGGGTTTGACCGCTGCGGGGATCCTCTTCTGTCGTTACGATGGACGCCTTAGGCATTCACAGAGGACTGGGGTCCTTAAGAAGTTCCAGCAAGATGCTTCAGTAAAAGCTATTCTCGTTTCGATTACTTGTGGCGGGCAGGGGTAAGTAAATCCCGGTTAGCTAAAAGTCCTAGGCAAATACTAAAATCATTAAGTTTAAACCTCACGGTAGCAAATCATGCGATCCTGATAGAGCCTCAGTGGAACCCAATGCTAGAAGACCAAGCAATCTCTCGAATACATCGAATGAGGCAACAAAAGGCAGTACACATTGTACGTTTTGTTATGGAAAACTCTTTCGAGAAGAAAATCTTGAACAAGCAAGAGCGTAAACGAGCTCTCGCAGATCTAATCCTCAGAAAGGACAAATTGAAGACTGGGGATGACGGGAAGAAGCAGTTACAGGTAAGTTGATATACAGTATAGCGGCAGAACCGTGCTGTTATGGGTAGTAGCTGACCTGCTTAATTTCTTTCTTCCCTTCTAGCATCTCAAAGAGCTTGTATGTTAATAGTGATATTATTGCTCATTTGGTGCAAAGACACACCAATCATGGTAGAGATTTTACACGTATCAAGGACAAGAATCCAGATCTAAGACCGGGAGCCTGCCTATCATGTATATAATCATACGAGTGCGGCTCTGCAAGGCTGTAGCTACTTGTATGTTTCCGGACTTGTCTGGAACAATATCAAAGAAGTGAGTAAAAGCGAGACTATTGAAGTATATAGACTGGAGATCTCCCACCTCTAGAAGCCAGAGATGACGGCCTTCACGCGCGCCTTGGCTCCATAGAAAAATTTTTCTTAATATGAATTAATCCTTCTAGGTCCTTATTCCAAGCCCTTGTTACAAATGCAGAGTGCTTAAAGCTAATTAAGCAGGTAACCTCAATAACAGTGTACAAGTAGATATCGGTAATAATTTGAATAAAGTCAAAGTCTTTTTTAGTGATAGGTATAAGCGTATAAAATATGAAGAGCGTTGTTAGGGGGGCACCCTTCGGGCCGTTTCGGTCTAGAACAGCTGTTCAGCCAACATGTAGCTTTTGCCAATTAAATCCTAAGTACTTGCCCTAGTAAATTTGCTGTGAACTCCTCCAAATCCAACTTAACCTTGCTACACTGTTGCTTTCAAAAGCTCCACTAGTCAACATCTCCGGCCAACATCTTCTACCAATAACAACCTTTTAAGCCAGAATCACTGAATCTATCGTAGAAAGACTCGGTAACGATGCCCCCAATCCCAAATCCACCTGAAAGTAGGTGTTATTAGCTAGTTAAGGTGTGCTAGTTACTGGCTGTCAAAGATATGGCAGCTGTCAAGAAAATCTGCGGATCGTTTCGGCCCGAAGGGTGCCCCCCTAACAATACCCAATATGAAAAGGATAAATATATACATAATATGACAAGCTTTATACTACGTTACAATATGACTGTTTAAAAACTGTTTCGATTTGTATAACTTATGCATAATTAGATGTAGCTCCTCACTACGCTCACCTGACTGACAACGGGGTGAGCCGAGCCTGAGCAAAAGCAGCAAATGCGCTAAGCCCATTTTGTCGCACTCTTGGCATTTGGTCAAATGTAGGACCGTAAATGCACTGAATTAGACTAGATAAGTCCGAAAGTGACCATTTTATTCCAAAACGGATTCGACGGGACCGTATAAGTAGAGCGACTTCCCAGGAAGTCGCTCAGTTAGTCCCTAGCTAGAGTAGTCAAAGCGCGAATGAAAACGCATGCCTTCTGCAAGTAGCACGTGCAAGTGGCTGACTGCTGAGTCTTGCCAGTTCAGACTACAACCGGTCACTTGCTCGTTACTTCTAGGTATCTTTTGGTAACACATTTTGAAGATAGTTTATATCTATTCTAAGTATCGGCTGTATGCCATTGGCTTGTTGTAGTAATTATAGTCGGATTAGACTTAACAAAATGCATTAGTCTCTTTGAGTCGTCAACGGTAAAGTACAATTAAAGGCCATTGTCCCAAATGGTGGTCTTGGTATTGTTTGCGCTGTAGAAGTAAAAACAGCTAGTGTCCGCATCGCCTTTGCCAGGTCGCCTAGAATATAGCTAATGTCTGCTTTGGACACTTTACGAGATTCGTGCTCTGAGTACACATGGTTCTAGTCGTCCAGTCAGTAGTAGGCCATGGTAATATGTCTAGAGTCTTGCATTATACCTCAGAACTTGAATCGATGCTTATTTTCTCTCTCATTCCCTCGGATTCTTCGAGAGGTGGTTCGAGAGGTGGTGCATCGCCCAAAGCTCCAGGTTGACCGTCTTGCACTGGGATGCGATTAGTAGATTTCTCGACAGTAATGGATGGCCGTACTTTCCCTACGATTGGGGTAGTGACGTAATCAGATCCAGCCTCGGCCATTTCTAAATCCTTTAAGGGTGTCGCTATAGTAGTCAAAATCGGTAGTCTCTTGGTTATTATCCCATTCTGTGAAGATTGCACTATCGTGCCTTGCCATATTGTTTTCGAGGATATTGTTAGCACCAGCTGTCCTTATACCATCTAGATTGTTACTCGCAGAAGCAGAGCGTCCAAGACTTTCGAAAGCTTTTCCTATTTGTCTGCGACGCCGAAGCCCTTGCCCTAGCCTTGTAATACTTCGATCACTTTGCGGGTCTGAGCCACCGCAATCGTGTGAGCCGGTGGACCTCGGCTTTTCGCGACGGTGTAGACGCGGCCGCTTCGGTAAGTCGCAGCTCCCGCCTGCCTTTTGGGCTTCGGTTAGGCTTGACTGTGTGCTCCTCTTACCACTATCTGGCGATTGGATTTCCACAGCGATCGTATCTCGTACTTGAGCGTTGGGTATATCATCATCTCAGAGGCTAATAGCAGTATTTTAAATATTCATCGGCGTTTGCGGGGCTTGCTCAACTTGCTGCCCCGCCTGGATATTCATTTGGCTTGTAAACTACACAACTTGAGGTGTTATTAACCGCTTACATCTTTTTGATAGGAATAGAACATACTCGGAAATTGTTCTAACATAGGCCTCAAATCTTTTGGCATATTTTTGTCTGCGATCTTTAACAGTAGCATTATAGTCGCTTTGCAAGTGCTGTATTTTTTTTCTTAATGCTTTGTAACTCATTTCGAAGAGAGTTTTACTTCTCGACGAGTAGCTGTTGCTCCTCTTGGAAGCAGTCCGCTTCGGATCTCTTATTCAAGGTTTGTGTCCACTATAACGTATATATGTCAACCGCTGTAGAGGGAGAGACATCACGTTGTTTAGAACCTATGTTTCCTAGAGTAGAAAAGAAAGCCATCTGAAGGTTGTTGTTGCGTACTTGGTCAAAGGGCAGTTCTGGAGACAATACGCACAATCCCTCTAGAAGAGAAGTGCATTAACATGCTACCCCCCCCCCCCCCCTTTATGACCAACTGGAGATTTGCCAAGAATTTATATAGGCATAGAGTCCCTGAACCTTGGCTTACCAGAACGTAACGCATTGCCTACTCTATACTAGCACTTATCTCTGCCCACCTAACTAGACGCACACCAACACGGCTATTGGCTATCACAACCGCCCACTTCTTGTCCATTGTGGATTACAACTTTTCGGCTCCAAACTGTCGGGTCAAACATTCCAAAAAGTAATACTGAACACTGGCTATGCAAGGGTAGGATGCCCATAACATACCAGTCTTACTTGATCACAACGCTTTGCTTAAGGAACGAAAGGCTTCTTTTTCCGCCCTCTCTTCTCTCCCACCCTAACGCCACTTTTCTGCGCCACTATCCCTGTGCCACCATTATTCAGCTTCTCAAGTCACAATTTAATTTCACAGGCCACACTTCACTAGCCTCAAGAACGACGTTGGATCGAAATGCCAGGAGCTGGTCTAAGAGCTACATAGAATGGAGAGCCTTGGCATATGTGAGGGTGGGATCCAGCTGGCCAACCAAAACGTGGACATCTCTAAATAAGCGGCTAAACTTCCGTGCGTTTGCCCGCTTCCTCGGCGTCACATCCGTGTTTGAAGCAGCGCCTCGCTTCAGTGCATTTCTCTCTTTCTCTTGAGACTCGTCTACCCCAGAGTCTGTTGTGTTTGTAGCGACCGTAACTTTCTGCCAGGAAGCGAACTCTGCCACGGACTCTCGCCTGCTATTCTCATATACATTAGCTTCTACCCAATACGGAAAATCCTTGCGATTCACCTTTCGGATAACGCAGGATCCGTGTTACAGCATTGTTGCGTGTATCTACATGGGTGCTCTTTCTTGTCGACAACGCCTGCTCTGCTCTCCTTATAGATATGGAATAGGTTCATTGCTTGGTCCATGGTTATGGATGTGTTGACTTGCCTTTTGCTTATATCTTATTTCCCATCGGTCACTCCTTATTATAGTCTCTGTCTTCTTTGTCTCCTTTGTTGTCCCTGGATAATTACATTCAATTTATAGAGGTGATATCAATATTCCTTGTAATATATATTCCTTTGTTAAACCTGACTTTCTATACATTATGTACGTAGTTTAACAGCCAGATTGTATGTAAACATATGAGAAACAAGAAACTGTGAGACAAAGGCACCCGGTTGCTATAAATTCAGCAGCTCCCCTACAACCCTCTTTTGCAAAGGTAGTAAAAATATGACTTTATTCGAAGGTCGTGTTAAAAATGAAGCATGGACTAAAGCCCTACTGGCCCTTCTGCGGAAAACCGCATAACGACGATCCGTCCTGAAGGCGTGCCAATCGCTACAGTAGTCCCGAAGACTGCGGACTCTCCTGGTCGATAGTCCGCCGGTAACCAGAGCAGGTTTTTGCCGTTTAAAGTTATCCAGGACCGATCTCTGCTGATCCCATATCCTAGGCGGTGCTCTTGATCATGATCATGATCGGGCGAGGCCTGAACGGAAGATGACAAAGTAGAAGATTGGCTATCATCAAGGGTTGTAACGAGTGGTGGCTGGCACAGGTGATTAAGGGAGATAGCACCGGCTTGAGTAAGGAGAGACCGACCGTCCGGATGGAAAGACAACCTAGAGGAAACAATGCCGAGATATATTGATTGAAGGCAGTGACCCGTGCTGGCCGACCAGACCCGGACCGTCTTATCGTCTGACCCCGACGCGAGCGTACTGCCGTCGGGCGAGAACGCGACCGACCAAACCGAACTGGTATGCCCTTCGAGCGTCTGCACGCAGTCGCCCGTGCCGGCCGACCAGACCCGGACCGTCTTATCGCCCGACGTCGACGCGAGCGTGCTGCCGTCGGGCGAGAACGCGACCGACCAAACCCAACTGGTATGCCCTTCGAGCGTCTGCACGCAGTCGCCCGTGCTGGCCGACCAGACCCGGACCGTCTTATCGTGTGACCCCGACGCGAGCGTACTGCCGTCGGGCGAGAACGCGACCAAGCTGACCCAACTGGTATGCCCTTCGAGCGTCTGCACGCAGTCGCCCGTGCTGGCCGACCAGACCCGGACCGTCTTATCGTGTGACCCCGACGCGAGCGTA
>MU624239.1:1071325-1166974 GCA_025201745.1 Xylariaceae sp. FL1651 | reverse complement strand
TACTGCCGTCGGGCGAGAACGCGACCGAGATGACCAAACCGGTATGCCCTTCGAGCGTCTGCACGCAGTCGCCCGTGCTGGCCGACCAGACCCGGACCGTCTTATCGCCCGACGTCGACGCGAGCGTATTGCCGTCGGGCGAGAACGCGACCGACCAAACCGAACCGGTATGCCCTTCGAGCGTCTGCACGCAGTCGCCCGTGCTGGCCGACCAGACCCGGACCGTCTTATCGCCCGACGTCGACGCGAGCGTGCTGCCGTCGGGCGAGAACGCGACCGACCAAACCCAACTGGTATGCCCTTCGAGCGTCTGCACGCAGTCGCCCGTGCCGGCCGACCAGACCCGGACCGTCTTATCGTGTGACCCCGACGCGAGCGTGCTGCCGTCGGGCGAGAACACGACCGACCAAACCCAACCGGTATGCCCTTCGAGCGTCTGCACGCAGTCGCCCGTGCCGGCCGACCAGACCCGGACCGTCTTATCGTGTGACCCCGATGCGAGCGTATTGCCGTCGGGCGAGAACGCGACCGACCAAACCGAACCGGTATGCCCTTCGAGCGTCTGCACGCAGTCGCCCGTGCTGGCCGACCAGACCCGGACCGTCTTATCGTCTGACCCCGATGCGAGCGTACTGCCGTCGGACGAGAACGCGACCGAGCTGACCAAACCGGTATGCCCTTCGAGCGTCTGCAAACAGCTGCTCCAGTTTATACTAACTTGAGGCCGGAGAGATATCCAATCTGGGATGTTATTTTGAAACGTTTTGCGAATAGCGCTTTTCTCTGGCGCAAATGCAAGTGCTGAGCAGTAGGCTTGAAGAGGCGCTGCTTGTATCGCTGACATATTTGTACGAGCAAAACGTAAGGCATCATTAATAAAGTGTGATACTTGGCTATTACCTTTAGACTAGGTAAAATCAGTTCAATAATACAAATATGCAAAGCTAGGCAAGGTTATACCTGAAGTAGTGATTGTAAAATTTTAATGTTTTGAAGGCTTTCTGAGGCCCTTCCCATAAGACTTAGCGCCTCTAACCAGTGGAGGAAGTAGTGTTTAAGAAAGCAATGCACTTGGTCATTATCAATTATAAGATTGCCGGCTTGCTCGACGTGGTATGCCCAATACTGACAAGCATACTGGACTTCTGGTGGTAACTTATCGCTTATTGTCTGTCGGTCGATGGATATGTAAGCAGTCCCTGGCCATCTCACTTGACACATATCTGCGCAAAGTGTTTCGTTCATAACGCGTATACAGTGCGTAGCTAGACGCCTGTGAGTTTTTAACCTATCTACCCAAAATGGGTTGTTGTGCTGCCTTTGAGGATCAACAAGAAAGTCATGAAATGACTTATGAAATACCCTTATTGGCATATCTGGCCTGGATGGCACGTTTAGAACAGAGTGTAGTGAGCGAAGTCTCGTGTATATAGTTCCTGGCATAGTGTTTAGAAGCTTAGCAAGCGACTGTGCTGACTGAGGCTGGGCAAGGAGAACAATAGAGCCGACAATTTCGCAAAATTCCTCTATCACCCTACTTTTCGTAGGATCAAGTTCTCCGACTAATAACTGGTCAAGTATCGGACGATAGGTCCTACTAATCGTATCCAGGTCAGTCTTATTTCCGAATGCTAAAACCTTCTCTAGCTGTTCAGCTGGGTCATACCATCCCGCATCATCATCGATAAATCGGCATACAGTAGCAGCAAAGATAAAAAGGGGAACAGCCATTTTCACGAGTGTTGTTAGTTTTACTTCCCCGGGCCATATCCGTGACAATTGCCCATCTTCACATACATCACCATTATACTTATCACGGATTCTCGCAAGCTCGTGCTTGAAGAAAGTAGAAATGTCATGTTCAACCACTGACTCAGCTATATCATGAAGAGCCAGCTGTTTGTACATGCCTTGGACATCACGATGTTGAAAACCAAGACGAGCAGGTACCTCAGGTCGACTGGTTAAGAATATCCGTAGACGCGGCGATTTTAAGACATAAACACGAGACAATAGGTAAATAATCAGTCTAACATCATCATCCCGATCGCACTCGTCTAGGGCGTCAATAACGATCACGAGGACGTCGGCTTTTCGGTCGTGTGAAGATAATCTTGAAAGAGGTTCAAGGATGAGCTTTTCGAACTGCTCCCGTATTGCTTTATTGTAAATAGCAGGGTCGGCGTCGATGGTATCCTTCACGTGTACTGCAAGTGCTGGTTCTCGCCGAATCAACTGAGCAGCAATCGTGGTAAAGAATTTAGATACATTACCTCGATCAGCCTCGCCCCTTTTGAAGAAGAAACTGGCACCGAGCTGGCCACGGCTGGAAGAGGAACGGGCCAAGGTGCGTGAGATGGTCGACTTTCCCGTGCCGGCCATGCCTTTCAGCCAGAAGACGGCCTTAGCATCAGGGTCATTTACCCATTTATCTATTTCGTAGAGGAGGTCGACTCGCGTATCGGGGAGGCATGTCGGGTTGTGTTCTTCGGCATGGGAGTCGAAGGTTGCCCCTGCAGCGATGGGGAGTTTGTCAACTACCGGCTTCTAGCGGCAACCCGTAAAGTAAGCTATCACATGGCTACGGAGCTATCAAGACACTAGGGTCGCTTCCACTTACGCCTGATTGTTGATCAATCTCCCTTCGTAAGCGGCTTAATGCTTTCCCTTCTCCCTCACCATATATAAGAGGCATATAAATATCGAAAATGCCTAGGAGTGAGTATGCTTTGTCTTCTGGTCGTTTTGCATGGCGGCCAGATGACCACGACATTCGCTCATCGACGCTAAAGCCAGACAGTGGGCATCCTCGAAAAGCCCCAATCGAGATTCTTGTGGTATCATGAAGTAGTTGTTCTAGTGACTTCTTGTCACCTAGTCGCTGGCCGTTGCGCTCAAAGAACTCGACTGATGATGGGGCGATGAGTTCCTGAAGCGTCCAGCTCCGGGTAAGCCACCTGCTTTTACGGAATTCCTTTTTCCACATTGATCGGAGGGGTTCGTTGACATGCTCAGCGTGGCTTTTCGAGACATCTGACAGGTAGACGTAGCATTTTGTTGCGTTTTGGTACCATCGAAACATAGAATTGATAGCCTCGGAAAGCTCCGTGTTGTTCGATTTGTCGATACAGCATGTATCTACCCAGAAATGCTGGAGGCCATTAGACGTAGCCCAATTGCGGCAGAATTCGATCTTTCGGTAGCCCTCTTTCTGCTGTCCAGTACCTTCCGAGATGTCCCTGAAAGTGACTTCTTGGCCGTCATGTCCCCAAGTATGCGATAGGATAGCGTATTGCGGAATGTCTTCACGGAGGTCTTCGGTAAGCGCAAGGCTTCCGTCAGGCCGGATTGTTAAAAGGCGCATGACCGAGCGTCGTGATCAGCACTCAAGGGCGCAACGCGATATGACAGGAAGAAGTGATTGTAGATAGAGTCTGTAGACAGGTTATCCCTTCTTATAGTCAGTCGCTCGGTCGTCTAGTCGTACCTTGAACTTAAGAATGAAATGCCAATAGAAAATCCCATGATAGTAGGCAACACCTTATTCAGAACGTGGTCCTAAAATAAGGCTGTGCCAGCCACAAGATCTGCGCCTGCAGAATATCCCAATCAGTTGGCTTCATTTATTATTAACTACTGCAGGCGGCGGCGATTCGCCAGCCGTTTCAATCGTCAAAGCTCTTATTTCGTAATGACATCAAGCCCTGTCGCTTAAATGTCTGCTATGCGAATCTCACAGTGCATTCATTGGAAGGGACGTAGAACAAAACTTCGAAATATTCGGATCTGTCGAAAGATGTTCGACAGACAGTAGGATGATGCAGTCTGCAACAGAGGCTAGATAGTGATAGCACCTGAGGTTGCAGGGATAAACCAGCCACAACACTGTCTCCAACAAGAGTAGTTACATAGTAGTTGATGTTGGATGTTGGTGGGGCCTGGCACTGTCAGCCAACCAGCAAACCGAGAGAAGAAGGGAGCCCCGGCCACTTCTCCTTTTTGGTTGTTTAGCTCTATCTATACGGTCGCTCTCTTTAATAGGAACTTCACCAATAACACTTCGTTATTACTTATAATAAGGCTCTTATCAGATGGCACCAAACCTAGCCTCTTCCCAATATGAGCGCATTCAGAGCTTGTTCAAGAGTGGGTTATTTACTAATGCCGAGATTGCAGATACCTCAAATAAGGGTTTGACTGGGCCTAAGCAAAGACACCAGCCACATTTGGTGCTCAACCAGCCACAAGCCGCTAACTTAGGGCACCAAAACTTTTCCCGACCACAGTTTACCAATTCTATTTTGACTGAGCATTTTCCTGCCAATTGTGCACGCCCGCGAAATTTCCTCCAAAATCTCCCAGCCCAGGAACACCTCACAACCTCCCTTATCACCATATACTAACCCGGCAGTCAAGATGGTCAAGGTCAGCACCAGCGTGTCGTCTTCACGACGCAAGAGCCGCAAGGCTCACTTCAGCGCTCCGTCGTCAATCAGACGCAACATCATGAGTGCACCGGTATGCACAAATCGATCCGACATTTCGAGACTCGAGGTACTAACTAGCTGTTAGCTGTCTAAAGAGCTTCGCGAGAAGTACAACGTCCGCAGCATTCCTGTTCGCAAGGACGACGAGGTCCAGATCGTTCGCGGCTCCGTAAGCTGAATATTAGTGTCTCACATGGTCAATCGTTGCTAAGATGTGATCTTCAGAACAAGGGCCGTGAGGGCAAAGTCACCTCGGTCTACCGTCTCAAGTACCAGATCCACATTGAGCGCGTCACCCGGGGTTCGTAGTAACATTGTGGGCTAAGCACTTAGTGTCTCTCGTGCTGACCAATTATCAGAGAAAACCTCTGGCCAGAGCGTCCCTCTTGGCATCCACCCCAGCAACGTCGTCATCACCAAATTGAAGCTTGACAAGGACCGCGAGAACATCCTCGAGCGCATCAAGGCCGGCCGCGAGCTACGCACCAAGGGCAAGAGCGCCGCCAAATAAATGCACGCCACATTGAGATAATGCTGAGGTGACCGGAGCACTCGGCAAGCGATCGAGTTGGTGGGCAAAGAACTGCAAAACCACACAAACATCAGAATCAGACTCTTTCTTGGTCGGCGTCTTGCGGGGGAAACAGTCGGTTTACTCCTTTTTCCTGGCGGTGGATTGTTACAGGGAAACGCGATACACAAGCCGACAGCATTTTCGCGCGGAGTGCACGTAATGGGTTGGGCTTCATTGCATTTAACGGATTCGATCATGGCCATGACATGAATGCGAGACACAGGAAGGGAGACGGATCGGCATCTAGGTGCACGGCGCACACTTCATCAGCCAACTTACCCACCGAAAGAGAAAACCGGTTACATGCACACAATGGCCATTTCGCGTTTCATCGTGAAATGCTCCATGGGAGGTTCATCCCGAAGTCTGCCCCTTATTGTGAATCTGCCGTATGCGTGTGAGATCTGCTTATCCTTCATCCGACTACTACCCAACCAGCAAGCACGACCTAATTGACGGTTGATACGCTTCACGATTTAGAATCTTGATGCTTTTTTCAAACCAAGAAAGAGAGGATCTGCAATCCATGTCAATGCGGAACATCGTAGATGATTATCAGCCAATATTATAACCTAGTAAGTCGAAAGCATATATATATACCGCTAGGATATCTCCACGTCAATCACCCAGTCTATGGCTTTCGTGGTATACGACTGGCGGAGAGTAAACCAGGTGGGGGGGCCATAGAATTTGAATCACCGCTCCTCCGCTCTCACCTGCAGACCTTCAGTTGAAGATATCCCTCGATATTGATGCGGCTGGAGGTTTGATGGTGAGGTACATGTCATTCTCCCACTGTCGTAAGGGACTACGACTTCTATAGAGATGTTTCTGGAATTGGTCGTAATCTAGGTCCCAGGTTACTTCGCAACAATCTCACATCCCGAGGAAGTCAACGGTAGGTCAGGGAGCAAAGTATAGCACTTCTAATAATCTACAAATCAAACTAGTCTTCATCCAGTCTAACGCAACGCACCTGATTTTTTGTTCTTCCCTATCGGCAAGTCTATACATTCATGCATTACCCATATGAGGGCGTAAGAGTGCAAATACAAATGTTCCCCTTTTTGCCAACTTTCGGCAAAATCATGACAAGAGAGAAAAGGAGCGGGTGCTCCAAAGCGTCCAATTTCTGGGAAGCCTAAGAGATGACGAAAACTCTCTGGATGTAAGCTTCTCCTTAACAAACAATGCCAATTCTGCGGTGAGAACCGTCTAATGCGTGAAATACCCTGGGCCAATTCATCGTACAAATACATCTAAAAGCCTGCAAAACATATAGTGATTGAGAATGATATCCATCACGCCTTTCCTCCAGCAATGGAGGCTAGGCAAGTCTGTGGTTCGCTAGTAGTTCTGATCAGCATGTGGTTAGCCAACTATTGTTGGCCAGCAAGCAGTTACTGCCAATCAGAGCCAATAACTCCACGGCGTTCGGCATCACGGAGCATACGCTCGTGAAGGTCCTTCGTGATGTCATGCTCTATTGAAGGAGCCGAGCTGGGAGGACAGTTCTCTCCCGTCTTCTCCGCAGTCAAATGAGATCCCTCCAGCTCGACAAACTTGTTGTCGGCAGTGGGTGAGACACGGGCTGGGGAGCTATTTGAGATCGTGGGCCCAAGAGAAGCGATTGCGTTACCAGAGTACTGAGGTAGGTAGCCCGTAGCTGTGGTCGATGAGACAGCACCAGGAAGTGCGTTACCGCTGGTCGATCCCTTTTTCAGCATTGTCTGCCATAGGTCATGTCCAGATCTGGTGCTAAAAGCAGCAAGTCAGTTTATGCGCACAAAACAATTATAGGTATAGTATCCGACTTACCTTGATCGTTCCAATACTCTCCGATTGAGCGGCGGGGACTTCTTCTTGTCTGAGGACTTCGCAAGAGATGTATCCTGGAACGATGGTTTACATCCTCGAAACGATTCACTAAGCTTGCCGATCTCGTTGGCACTTTCATCAGTCTTGACCTTCGTCTTTGTGGAATCGTTGAGAGTAAGCTTCTTGTCTACATCAGGAGGCGCCACTATTGGGATAGCTTTGCTAAGCCTGCGGCTACTCTCATAAGAACGAATACTATCAGCATCGCAGCTGAAGCGAAACGGGTCAATTTCAGAGCGTCTCGGTTCAAAGCCGAAGTCAACGTCTGGTCGTCCGGAAGGGATGCATCGAGTCCGCGTCTTGTCGTCTGCGGCTTTTTGGGGAGAGGGAAGATAAAAGTCTTTGCCGTCAAACTTTGGCAGACCCGATCCCTTGCTCGAGAGCTGACCCCAGTAGATATGTCGAGCTTGCTTTTCATCTTCAGTCAACTCTCGCGAGTACACAAATTCGTGTCCTCGGTATGTCCATGGATCTGTGCCCGGTGGGCAATCCCCAACAAGATAGGGAACAGCAAATCCATTTCCGTTCACTGGCGTAATGCAAGGCACTTTTCCGTTAGCGAAAAAGGCACCTGCCGACTGTGTGGACTCATCACTTCCTTGCTTGTTTTTAGAAGATGCTCCGGACGATTGTGGTTGTTCCTGGTTGTATCTCTTCTCACTGACAGGAACTTGTTGAGCAGATAAGCTGTTTGACGAATCATTGTCACCAGAAATTTGCAGAGAAACCAAATGTTTGGCATCGTGATGAGGGTTCAAAGGTCTAGTGATAGCCTCCAACATTGCCTTCTGCTGCGGAGTAGCGTCTGGGGCGGAAAATCTCTTGATCACTGCCGCTTCGAGGGCATCAATGTGAGCCGTTGAGTTGTCCGTCTTGTTCGAATTAATGCCAATAGCAAGTCGATTCGGCTTCGAGTACAATCGGTTTCCAGTACCCACTTGAGGTTGGTTGTATTTAGCAGCGGGAATATGGCCATTGGATCTGATAGACCCGTGGTTGGAAGAGCCGCTCGTATGAGTGTGTCTGATGCTTGGTGGTCCCGATGGCGTTCTACAAGACATCGTGCCTTCAGATATGTGCTTAGGGGTCGGTTCCATGTTTGGGTAATGTTCTTTTTCAAACCGTAGCTGCATCTGCAAGTTTTGTTCGAACTGTCTGATATTGTCCTTGAGTCTCTGGGCTTGAGCATAAATCCAGGGCTCATCGATCTGATGCCGGTTGTACTGGAGCTGATCCAGATGGTATTTCAGCGCGTGTCGCAGCCCATTGAGCTGGTTTCTAGTGATCACACTTGGTCGAATTGAGGAGATGGGGGGCATAGCTCCCGACTGAGGAACAGTAGGGGGTAACCATTGCTGGTGGGTGGGACCTGTGCCAGATGCAACCGGAAAAGAGGCTGGCAAATGCTCGTTGGGTCCGACCATAGGCATAGCGGAGACATGACGGCCCCTAGGATTCATATGCGAGACGGGAAATGTTGGAGATGGTATAGCACCAGGCAGAAAGCAGTGGTTGGTAATCATCGAAGGTATTGGGCCCGGTCCCATTCCCATGGGGGGGCAGATCACCTGACCATTGAAGTAGAAAGGTCGACTCTGATCGAACTGTTCTGGAGGCGAGATCTTGACGCTGGCACGCTCGGGCTTATTGTCATTTTCACCCCCTGGTTTGGCTGCGCTTCCCATAGCATCCTGTTTGTGCTGACGTTCAGGTAATATGGGATATGGCACGCTCGGAAACGAAGCACCGGGATTTACGAGTCCGTAGGGATACGCAAAGCCGTTTTGCATAGGAGGGTAGAAAGGCATCGACATTCCTATGTGCTGATAGAACATTGGATGAGAAGGAAACATGGGCGGAATCATCGGAGGCATGCAGCTATCGGCAACAGGATCAAGACGTTTGGCCTTAGCTTCTTTGACAGGCTCAGCTGAGTCCTGTGCATCAGTTGCTGGCCGCTCTCTATCCCATTTTGTAGTAGGAGAAATGGAGCCGCGAGTATTGGGTACGATTCTACCGCCGGCAGTAACCCGAACATGAGTCGGAGAGACAACGGCCTTAAAGAATCTCTGAAAGCCTTCGCTGTGCTGCTTGTCGAGGCCACTAGGCGCCGGAAGTGGTTCGCTCGAAGTTACGTCGGAGCCTGTTCGGCCACGGTATTTCCACTGTACGTCGGTGACGACATGGGGAGCTTGTTTCTTGCCCTGGAAGATGATTTCATCACTATCATTTGATGTAGACGAGACAGCCTTAGGCTTCTTGGAAAATCGGTTTTGGGCCTGGGTCACGTTTCTCTTTTCCTTGGAAACTACATTGTCTAAATAGTAATGAGCACGGGATAGTGACGGTGAAAGGCAGGATTGTATTCGCTTACCGATCTCGGGATCTAACTTGAGCTTCATCAGCAGGCTCTGAGCGGTCTCAGAGGTTTTCGGGGCCCGAAGACTTAGAAGCTGAGCTGTACTGTAGGTACGTGACTCCATGGTGTCTACCAGGTAGGCGAAGAGGTAGAAAGTGCGTCGTCGTTCTGGGCCGTGCCAGAGCAAGAGGGTTGGAACCGAGGCGATCTTAGTTGGATCTGTGGCAAGGTAGTCGGAGAGTATGACAAGAACTATGGAAAGCTGGACGGAGTGTCTAGGTGTGTCAGTAATCTGTTGAGCTTCGAGTTGTGAAGCAATGAAACGTGGGATTCGCTCAAGTAGGATGTTTGGAGAGGTTGGTGGGAGAACATTGCCACTATCGATATAGACATTATGGCAGCGACGATGATTTCTTAGATAGAACTTAATCTCAAGGACGGTGGGGGAGGGAAGGGGGACATCATCAGCCTGGCTGTGCTTGAGTCTGTTGTATAACTTTTTAATGTGCTTTCTGCGGCCTTGGGCTGAAGAGAAAGGAGTTGGTCTTCTGGGAAACATGTTGTGTATAGATACGCATGAACCTGGTACTAACAACCGCGAACGCGGGTCATTCTCGCAGTCCGTTGGACGATCCTTGAATGTATTTCCTAAATAGGCAGTGCGAGGGTATGTGATAGGTGTGAAAATGCGAGGATGTTGTGCGCCGAGATGCAGGAAAAGCGGAGATATGCGTGATATGCGTGATGTTATATTTGCAGGCAGCAGTAATGAAGTGCTATTAAAAAAAATCCTCAGAGGTTGAGATGTATCTGACTGGAATAGGTTTAATTAAGAAAGCAATGAAAAGGTGGATGGAACGCGTCGGCGAGACGCGTCTGCAAGACGCGATAAGGGAGAACTTGACCTTGTATATTTGGGTGCGAGTGTTTGTATTGGGGGTTGTGGTAAACTAGGGGGGAGGACGAGGTTCGTAGGCGTTTCGTGGCAACGGTCGAGTGCAAGATAGCAATATTTCGCTGTGGATAAATAGGGCCCTTCAAGCACTTACCAGAAACGGGGGAGAGGAAAGCGAGTGTGAGCAACAGCAATTGGTAGGCATGTAAGATCTTGAGCCCGATCTGTGGAGGCGTAGTGCGTTTTTGTTCCTCTCTCTCTCTCTATCTCTCAAGAGACAGACGTGAAGAGTGTGAACGGGAGAACATGACAGGACTCATGCATGGTTGAAAACGGGCAGGGTGGAGGTTCAGTGCTCGTGCTCGTGCTCGTGAAAGGCAAAGAGAAGCAACGTACCTGCAAGATACTTTGATATCACAGCTTTTACAACATGAAGGAACGCATCAAGCATTAGGAACTGGGATGCAGTTACGACTGCAGATAGGAAGTGGTTATAAACCAGGCAAGGTGCGTTCTTTTGGCGGTGTTCTGGTTATTGCAGAAACAGAAATGTGCAGTTGGCGATTGCTACTTTCGAGTTCCGTCAAGGGTGGGGACTGATATATTCAGTCTTTCTCACTGCAGCAACAATGGTATTGAGGAGATAGTAGGCGCCCTGTATACCTATTGTGTATGCATGCACGTGTAGACAGTGAGGCGGCAACATGAGCATCATTACCTACATACGGCGAAACCATGAGGTGCCTAGGTGCACTGTGTCTAGGAAGTCCCGAGGCGTAAACGAAACTGAAAGGCTTTCAGGATTCATTGTTGATACACCTTAGGCATTTACTTGTTGTCGTTCTGTTAACTTTAGAGGATGAGTACTATCTAAGCTGTAGTACAAATATCTATTCGCAAAATGGGGTTTGATCGTTAGGAACATCAAAGATCCCAGACTTTAAAATAGCAAGTAGGTAACCAAGGAAAGCCTAGGCAAGTACCTTTGTTAACCTTGATAGGCGCTTATTGCGAGTCCTGAACCACCACTTGACAGCCGTGTTGGCTTCCATTTGAATAACCTCATCCCTTCTTTAACATACATAGGACCCAAGACGAATTCCTGCACGGCTTTGTTCCTGCCTATCCAAATATAGCATACATTGATTAAAGTGCCTTCATGTAAATATATGCACTTTGCTCCCTTTGATTATTTAGCATATCATCTTTTTATAGCATTAACCACAGACCCATCCACCCAATCTATATTTCTACAGAGTGACCTTGAATACATTACCACAATGATATCATTTGGAAGGACTGCTCGTCTCTGCAGCCTTGGTTTATCCACCAATGTCAAATTAATACATAAAATGAAAGACCCGGTTCAAATACGATGAACTAGTGTTCGTTATCAAGATTGGAGCTTGCCTTAATATTCCTAATCACAACTTGATATTCCCTTATTACACTATTTCTTAGCTGAGTAACGTAACCAAGACTCCTTGTACCATTTCCCCGAAAACATATTGGCATTCTGAAATACTACAAAGTAAACAGCTCCAATAGCTCTACCCCTAGGTTCATGTCAAAGAAAGGCTTGACAATCTGTGAGAAAAGGAACCGCCATACCCTCCCAGGAATCCATGTCGTGATCTTAGCTAAGCTTCTTTCCGTGGTCATACAACTCGTTCGTATGCTTTGCTAACTGCGTACGTTCTTAGTAAATATTTCTTATTATCCATGGTAGCGGCTTTCACCTCTCGCTTTGCTGTAAGTTTTGCTACCACGAATAGCAGGCAAAGACACGAGCCCGAGCGGTATCACGCCCTGGAGGTTTGATCCTCATTCGGGGGCGGTGGATTTGGGGCTGGAGGGTCTGGCGTGGGCGAAGGGCGGCCACCAGTGCCGTGATTCATGACAGCGCCAAAGGGTATGGCCATGTAATAGTTTCCCACAAGCACATTGCCTGCCTGGGCGGCCATTGTAGAATCTTCTTTAGTATTAAGCAATAGTCAGCTGCCTTGGAGGTTTGAAGTACTGTGCATGCAGAGCAAAGATGGGAGAAGCTGAGATCGCCGTGGGTTCGGCCTGCCTTATATGTCCGCACTTGGGTACAGACCTCGGCCTATCGCGAAGCAACCAACCATCGATGACCCCGTGGTGGCAAATCCACCGAGGTCGTAGGGGCGCTCTCGTCACATTCAAACCCCCACGTGTATACCCATCCATCATACCTCATCTTGTGCTACTTCACGCCCATGCATAGCATATCACGTCGAAGAATACCTGATTCGGCGACTTGACTGCCTCGTATAGCGGATGACCGGACATATCTTTATGCTCGATCTGTCAAAGACCCCTGTGGCGGACCGATCCGCGGACGAGGAAGGTGATTGCTCTGCATCCTCATAGGCCCTGGTGAGCAAAACGTCACCACAGGTCGCGCGCACAGGCTTCCCCATGGCAAGGCTTCTAACAGGCCTATCCCTTGTGTATAACATCTGAGGCAGGGATCCCAAACGAGCGTCCGTGGCCGGTTTACATGACTCGTACCATATGGGAGGAACGTCGTGTCTTTGCATGAGGTTCGCGGGGGCTTACGCCAGCGTGACACGGCGCACGTCCTTTCCCACGTTGCTTAACAGGCTGTCGTGCGACCTGCCCCAGGCCGCTCGTCAGAGGTTGGCAGCAGACAGGACACATGCGCATGACAAGGCTGGTATCTCCATGAAGGAATGACTGGTCAGAGCCACCGGCCACGTCCTTAATCAAGCCAAACCCCTTAGCACGGCGGTGATATTCGCGTATTAGGTAATTTCGGACACTCGGGGCCGTAGTGTGAAATGGTGGCTAAAATGTCGATATTAGAATTAGCAGTTCGTGACCACTTCAGCAGTATTTGATCACTTATCTAGGTATCATAACCACTCCAGACCTGGGAGTATGCCCCCCAAAATCTGTTGAACCTAACGTGCCGATTTCCTGGTCGGTGGTCCTAAAGACCGATTGCTGTTTCATAAAGGCCAGCGTCGGGATTTTCAGCCGATCTGCCTAGCCGATGCACATCATTTGTGTTTTCTTTCGATGACATGCGCAGGGCAACCCTGGCGCAGTAGACTCGTTCGCTACCATGATCTGATGACCTGATGAGCGTCTGAGCGTCGATGTATCTCTCGCGAACAGCGAGTGTAATAGAGCTGTGCATGGTATAAGTTATGATCGCCATTAGTTGTCGCTGGTCTCTTACAGAATGGTCGGTACGAGATTGCCAAGGTGCACTCGAGGACCGCCAATTTATCTATCCGAGGCAAAGCTTAAGATAGCTTGTTCCCTTTGCGTGCTGCTGCAGGACTCGTGATTTTAATATATGTGAAGTCCCATCTGCATGCTGATATGGGGTTGTACTGGCAGCCACGTCACAAGACCCTTTCAAGAAATTTCCATACGATTAAAGGTGTTGAAAACTTGTCTACTAGCACCTCATTAGTGGAGGTGCCTTCGTCTCACATCTGCAGGGATTCTAAGCGAGATACGGATGGAATATGGCGAACTACAAGCATTAAAGGCTCTTCTCCGTTTCCTCCATGATGCTAACAATATCAGAATACGCGTCCCACTCATCTTCGGTAATGGTATTCAGCAGCGGCAAGCGCACGCCCGTGCGGTCGCCAAAGCCTCGCAAACGGCTAATTGCCTCCTTGATGCCCAGGATATTGTCTGCGGTATGTAAGCATGATGCATTCAATCAGAGACCTTACCTTCTGAAATGAGTAAGAACTAAGCGCCGCTGCTTCTGAATAATGGGTCACGGTCAGAGAGGCTTTTCACTTACTATATATAGATTAGCTGCCAGCACAGCTCTCGGCTACCAAGCATGAGGATGCAATATAAAGGGTCATATATACATACCAAGAATTGAGATACTCGCCCATAGCGGCGACCTGGTACTGCAGGTCTCGAGCCGCCTTCTTCTGCTCTGGCGTCGGCTGCTCAAGGGCGCTTAATTTGTAAAGTTGCACCATTGATTTAGGAAAGAAGCTGCCAACAACATCAAAGGCGCCAAAAGCCCCGAGAGTCACGGCGGCCAGCATTTGTTGGCCCAGACCGGTGTAGGGATGGAAATGCGTATAGTCAATGTTCGGATTGGATGAAATCTGTGAGTGCCAGGAGATGTCCGTCATTGCAAGCTTGGCACCGACAATGTTGGGGTGCTTGGCCAGTGCTTCATATGTCGACGGCTGTACCTTGATACCGTTTGTTACAACAGGATAGTCATAACTGAAATCAATACGATTAGCAAGGATTCGCGCTACCAACACGATATCAAAATGGTTAGGTCGCAATTAGGGTCGGTTTGGTAAACTGGATTAAACAGCACCCAGAGCATGACAAGAGCACTGTATCTACGGAGGCGGAAGGACCCTCACTACAGCCTGATTAATTCCTTGACGCAGTCAAGAGCGAACTTACATCAAGATAGGCATGGGGCTCTTATCAGCGACAGCTGTAAACCAGTCAATGATACCCTGCTGGGACGTGGCCACGGCAAAGTAGCCGGGTACTAGGCAGACACCCCACTGCGCGCCGGCATCCTTGGCCTTCTGCAATTGATCGATAACTTCCTCGAATAATTGTGATACCACACCGGCTACCAGGGGATAGTCGGTGTACCCTGCCTCGTCGAGAGCCTTTCGCGTCGCGGAAATGACCTTGACGCGTTCGTCGTTGGAGACGTGAATAGGTTCACCAGTGCTACCAAAGATGGCAAAGCCGGTAATGCCAGCATCGGCCAGGTACTTAGAGTACGCGACCTGGGTGTCAAGGTCCAGGGCATAAGACGTGGCACTGACGCTCGAGTCGGACGAGTTCTGGCCCAGGAAGAAGGTCGGCACTGGGACGTAGGTACCGGGGGGTGGAGGGACACCGGCGGTCACATTATCGGCCCTCCTCGCGTACGGTAGCCGGACTGAGGTGGCCTCGACCGAGAAGGAAAGCAGCGCGGCGGCGAAACTAGAAGAGAGTCTCATATTGACGAGCTGGGCAGACGTGGACAAGTAGGAGGGATGTAAGATCATCTCATGATCCCAGAAGAGCAGGAGATCCTTCTTAAATATCCAGTTGACCACGGCAATGCTCGCCGCACCGGGTCCGAAATACAGTCATTTTGTCAGCAGTAGTGACAAGTGAGAACTCATCACCGCCGCACCGAGACAGGGGTGCGGTAGCGTAATTTCACGGTGAACCTCGCTGTTGGGCGTGATCCACGTGGGCATGGCCCGAACAATATGCATGTCATCGTTGCGATTAGACTCTGAATTGGAGCATACCTATCAAGGCGACGGATGCGGTCTCCTCTCCGTTCCTTGTTGATGACTAAACACATACTTACACAGCATATAGCAGGGAAGATGCAGAGAAGCACACCACGGCGTGGGCCTGTGGGCTGCACCGTAATCTGCTGCTGCAAGAGCTTCGCACGTGCTGCCGCCGTTGCGTGCCGCCGTCGCATCCGCTGATGATTTGCTAGATGTCGATATGCTCACCACAGACCTACTCGAGTTCGCTCTCACGATGCGATCCTGTTCCCTAGGATATGACTTGCAACTTGAATATCCGGTGTGTGGGCCAAATGGCCCATAACTATGGCCATGCCATACCCCAACCGACCTTCCTACCTTAGCCGACTTACAACCCAGTCAACCCGCTTAGCCCGGTTCCTCTCTACTAATGCAGGTAGGTATTCATACCTTGTTTAGTCCGACTTGGTTAAATTGACGGTAGCTAACCTCATATAGTAAAGCTCCGAGATACCTCCACTACAGTACAATCTACCACTGACTAGATGTACCTTTGAGCATAGATTATCACCGATGCTTGTACTGCCTTCGCTGGCGCTACCAATCTGCTGGAAGTTATTACTACACATCTCTATTGAAGGTACCTATTCCGCGTCGCAAATCTAAAGCCATTGGAATTACTATTGAAATAGAAAGCGCTAGTTTTGATTAATTAAAAATAGTTTAAATAAAAGGTATAGTATAGGTTATAAAGACCTTAGTCAATATAACAGAGAGAAGCACCAGAAAACGTGGTAAGACCTCATGGTACAAGATATCTAGTAGCGTGTGTACCAGTAGCTTGGTACCAGTTGATCTAACCAAATGGCTGGGATGCTATTATGTGCTAATACTATATAGCTTTAGCTACTGTCAATTTAACCAGGTTGGTTTAGTCTGCTGATCTCTGCTGGCTGGTGTGTATCTGGTGTGTAAGGGCCCCTTAGATCCTTTTGGCTACCTATTGTCTTAGGATTTAATGTACTGCTTAGGTTTAGGTAGAGTTCTTTCTGAGCAGTCTAGGGGTAGCAGGGTTGCGAGCAGAATATGCGGGAACTCGGGTCTTAGTTGGTCCATTACGGAGTAGAAGGTAGCGAAGCTAGGGCTTTGTTAGAGCAACTGGCTCCCAAGGCTCGTATTCTATGTAGGTACCTTAAACAGGATGATATACGGTAGCGTGACGCCCATTTCTGGTATAGCAGGAGTCCGATGAACCGGTGGAGCTGCCATACCAATGATACATAACGAGAGTTCATGTGTTTGTTGATTCTGTTTATTGGGTGTTAAGGTCAGTTTTGCCCGAGCGGCATATTTTCTAGAAGGTTACCTCGCTGCCAGAAAGACCTAGAGTATGTCTTATACATTCTTTGAAGTATGAGCCACGTTTGAACACCGCACTAACATTTGGTATCCCGTGTTACGTGTACCGATGCCCGCTCAAGTATGATTGTTGTCTGGTGATCAGCCAGTAAGCTTAAAATACAGCATCCTAGTTAAGTACTTGGTCCGACTCCACAGGTAATCATTTGAATAATTATAACTTTCACCTCTTTCTACACATAACAATGGACATTATGTGCCGATTAGAGCTTTTACATATTTTACTTAGCTTATTGGCTGTAATACGACGTGATGACTAAAAATACTTTAAGTATTTTTCTTCGATAAATCTGTACTTTGGAACGTCTTAGTTATTGTCCAAGTTCGCCTCTAAGCATCAAGACAATGCTGAATGAAGCAGATCGTCAGACCAAGTAAACCAGCAGCTCTTAGCTCTCTAAGACATTACCATCTATGCGCAGAACGACATATCAATAACGAATTAAGTACGAAAAATAAAGATGGGGCTTACGTCATCCAAATTAGCTACAGGAAAATAAAAATTGAGCCTTGGGTCTACTCAAACTGGCGATTTCACAACAGATACTATAGACAAAACATGATAATAGTAAGATGTGATCTCATAAGTAAAGCATGTATATCTATTTGAGCTTATCAAATCTGGCAATGATACCCCAACGCACAAACTCCATGCTCTCTAGACAAATAGTGGCATCGATATCCAATAGCAAGCCGTTTCCTTATGTCAATTATACACGGTTCAGTATGTTACCTTTTCTCCTAAGTCTAGTCATCTTTCCACTATAATATGCGTAGTCAGTAACTTCTCTCTAAACCAAGATTGGGCAGAATTCTGGGGAGTTTGTAGCGCAGTCGAGACACGGGGCAAGCCTAAACAGGCAGCGCTTTGCGTCTTAATAATAAATGAAATAGTGAAAATGACTTCGACCATTACTTACCCGTGTACGTCCGCTTTTTCGTTCATCGTTCGTGTCGCTGCCAGCACCGCCAGCAAATCGACTTTCTTCTTCCTCCCACTGCTCTCGCTCCACCCGTGATCTAGCCAGATAGGCCCTAGCAAATCGCCAGGCTTCTGTATCAGCCAGATTCCACGCCTCAGCAGCTTCTCGTATCCTCACGTCACTTTCTAACTTGCTTTTTCCTACTTCCCGAGCTCTCCTAAGGAGCTCAGGTTCGCGAACCAATTCATCATATTTAGGTATTGGCCCGTCAGCTGGGTCGTGAATCGGCTTCGGTCGTCGCTCGGGACCAGGAACCGGAGTCTCAGACTTGCCATCGTCAGTCACATTCTTAGGGATCGCGAACCCGAACCACCAATCTGCATCGTACGGCGGAGTGTCATCCTCTCCAATCAGCCAAAGGGAGCGAGATGCTGCATACTCCGCAGCTACAACATCTTTAAACCTAACTACACGCGCCGACGCACTAATGCCTGTGCCGAGGAGCTCTTGAAAGATGAGGTAAAGCCAGTGGTCGCGTTTCGTATCTCTTCTAATGTACGCAACATCGATATCGTCTCGAAGTGCATCAAGAGTGCGTAGTGTGTAAGGATGTGGAACAGTCCCAATAGTGTACATATCTGATTTGTTTTGGTAACGAGCTGGCGTTGATATTTTCATCGGATACGACGAGACACAAGGCGTACACTTCATGAGGTTCGGCGGACACGATGCTGGGATAGGTGAGTCATGGCAGGTTGCAAGTCTCTTGGCTAGCTCTAGAGCTGGCTCAATCATGGTTGTCGTATGTGTCGGGAGGGGTTTGAGCACTGCAATACCTTTGCTGAAGAGATCCTGCCATGTATTATGTAAATGGTAATTGATAAGAAGGTTTAAGCTCTGCAAGGCTTGAGCGCGATTGGCAACATTTCCCTCCGCTATCTTCGGATAGACTCTTTCAACAGTCTTTCGATCATAGAATGCAAGGGCCTCATGCGATGGGTCGACCCGGAAGGTGTCACTTGACACAGCAGAGACTAAATCTTTGGCGGATTTCTTCTGCCTGTTTTGAAGAGCTTCAGCCATCGCTTTTGTGATCTTGGGCGAAGGACCAGCAAACAGAGCACCGCCGAGATCCTCCCACCTGGTCAGGTCTGGGAATTCCCCTCTTCGCAGAAAGGAAAGTAGAGAATCTTGGCGTGATCCCATCGGATGAAGCAGATAGTGTGCGAGTAGTCCACCACCCATATTGTCCCAGGCAAGCCATCTCATTATATCCTTTTTCAAGGTTGGCTCCATCTCCACCCCCTGTAATTCATGGTATAGCGGGTTATTGATTGCCTCCTCGGGGCTCAAGATCACAGGTTTAAAGCCCTGAGCCCACCAAGCCCGCCTCCAAGTCAGAAGGAGAGCGCTTTCAGCCTCTTTCGTGTCGGTATCTCGCTCTATTGTTGTGTCATAGTAGCAATAGATTGGGGTTCGGTCTCTGAGTGGTGGAAGAAGCGATCGGGTCTCTATTAAATAAAATTAATATTACCTAAGAGAGATAGACTTATAGAAAATGATAAAATACCCTCCATAGTGGTTGATGATGAGAACGGGCTTCTCCAATTCCAGTTCGAATACCATGAGGCTCCGCCATAATTCGAATTCTTTTGCTTCGGTGGCTTATGTGATGCTGGCTTGAAGGGATTCAGCTTGTTTGTATACTTCGGTAAGGAGAAGTCGGTATATTTTGGTAGAGAGAGTTTATGGTCGGCTAGGGACTTCGAGAGACTTGGACCCGTCGGTATAGTGCTTGGTAACGTAAATAGGAGACTGAATAAGGCGAAAAGCCCTAGACCAAGTAGGAGGAAAGATATTCGGCGATGACCGATACGAAGCCTAAGACTGCCACTTTGCGTCGCCATGTCGAAGATCAAGGTAGGTATGGATGTCAGTTCGACAGATGCAGGTAACCAAGGTAATTGTACACTCGAGAACTGTTAGGCCCTCAGTCCTAAAGGACCAAGCAATGGCAATACGAGATGACCGCCAACCGAAGTATTTGGGAATCAAGCGAGGGAAATAGAAGAAAATCTAGTCTTGAAAGACTGCCGTTGCTGCTGCATGCTTGAAGCACCCAATTCACCAAGATCCTCAGGGTGATTCTGCTAGCATGATCTGGACATCCCCTTCGAGAAGTTCTAGGAAGATAGCGAAGGATAAAGCGTAGAGTGCGCAAGCTCACGAAGTCGCGCTCATCAATGCACGTAACGTGGGGTCTCTAATTAAGGTTGCCGACAGGCCGTAAGGTCTTCACCTGCACCTGCAGGGTCTTCATCTAGCTAGCTAAGTGGCTTGAATTGAGGCTTGGAGCAGTTACGTTAGCGCCAAGCAGCTACTGCCAGCTTGCCCCTTTTAGCCCCGACCTCGCTATTATTGGACAGCAAAATATGAAACTCGCTAATTATTGATCCCAGAATATGGCATTCAAATATACAAGCCTATAATGGGTATATTTATGTCCTACAACATGCCCAAAATTTTTGGTTCAAAAAAGAGAATTGCTATATAGGCACCTAAATGTTCTTATTGGTGCACCAACCGGTCCGATACGATCTACCAAAGAATCCGACAGCCGCCGCAGCCTTGATAGCCCCTGACTGGCCACCTTTTGACTGGCCAATAACATCTACATGCTATGAGATAGATTTTATTGCTTTTTTGAGCTTTTGGGGTCAGCGTAACATACTGGTCCCTTTTCTATTAATATGAGTTAATCGACTTAAATGCTAGCTATTTCCAGACTTTTGACTGGTTAAAAAAAGGTTCGGTGGTTTAAGAAAGCAGTCATTAGTGGCAAAAGGTGTTAGCCGAAGGTATTGGCTGCAATTGTTGATAGTTGGATGCTGGATGCTTGGTTGTACCCAGACCGTATCGAACTGCCTCAATAAAAAGAATAGGGGGCCCTCGTAGCAATCCTCAAAAATATCATTCGTCCTAGGGGCTGTTTCGGATCTGTGGTGAGTAGGTGGTTATCTGAGCAGCAAAATATCGTTGGTTTCAGCATAAAGTAATACAGTCCGGCTAGATTATATCGTGTAACACTCCACTATCACTTTTACGAATGTCATGCGATTTGATTACGGAGTGACTAGAAGTCCATTGCGGCTGGGTGGTAGTGGTTGAGGCTCAGGGCTCGATATCATTGATTCTTGGCTCTCAACCTCCAATGAAAGCCCTAAGGCCTAATATATATCCAAAAGCTCGATACAGACACCCTAGAGGTCAGCTGTGACAGAATCACAGAGGATAGATGCTGGTAGATGACAGTCTAACCAGTTGTGTCCTGTTGCGGTACTCCCTATGCCAAGAAGGTATTCCTCAAAATGTTAACGGTGTGGATACGGGCACAGACTTGATACACCCAAATCTAAGAGTGATTCTAATTGTACTGAGGATGCCTCTTACATCTCCATATGCACAGAGCACTACTACACAAGTAACACGCGTACCTAGGCTTCTATAGTTAATCCTTGATAAGGTTACGGCCGAGATGATACTGAGCCGATACCGAAGTCTTGTAGGACTACCGGTACAATCTCTCCCCTACAAACTAGGTTTCTATCTATCCGTCGCGTATCTGATACTAGCAACTCAAAAGCTACGTAGTTATACGTAACAAATTTGGTCTGATATGGCTATCCATCCATTATCCCTTAGTAACTCGAGCTTTGGGGTTGTTCATGTCTGCGTTCAGGAATTCCTATCTACGAGACCTAATACGCTCTTCAGCTAAATCGCACTCGATATAACGGCGCTTTTTGCAAGCATATAGACGTCTGAGATACCTGAGATCTTGTCAGGCTGCTTTGCCTGGGGTGCAAGGAGGATCACTAGGGCTTCCCTAAGGAATCGCAGTTCGGTGCTAGGAACTCACGTTATTGATCTAAAGCCTTCCTAATATGATGAGAGGCTTCTAAGTTTTATATTTTGGAGGACAGCTAATAATCTGCTCCTGTAACTCTCGTATAGCCAGTATCCCTGACAGTTCTGAGCTGCAGGTTTCTTGCTTAGATTCATGGGTGCTATTATTAATGGCCTTAGAAGATATTTACAGCGTGCACCCCTGGAACTAAGTGATTCGGAGTGTATACAAACGAACGAAGTACCTCAAGTTTTTTTATCACCTTTGCGAAGCTACTGAATCCGACCTATCTGTGTCTCAGCGCGGGACAACTCATGAGAGTGATTAGTCCGGGGACCGGTTCGATACAGCATCAAAGACGCAATTGACGCATGAGAACCCCCAAAACGTTTTATGATAGACTGCTTGGCCGTGTCATTTGCAGCCGCTGCGGCTCTGACCAGGTCGAACTAATAGTGCAGATATTAATTATGAACAGAACCCAATATCTATGCTGCATTCGTTGATTCAGAACAAATGATGACTAGGGCTGAAGAAGAAGCGCTTTAAAATGGCAGATTATAAAGAATTTACATAGGTATTCATACTTCTAGAAGGATACTTTAGTAGATAGGGCTTCTTCATGCTCATATTACTATGTGAATTCAAACTTTATTCCAGAGATAAGTTTCTCGATTTGTACTCGACTATCCTGCCTAACATATACCTGGGGACCTTAATAACCTGACAGGAAACTCCCCTTCCTCTTCTTTAAATGGTTTCAAGGTGGAATATTCTCGTCATATCGCAAATCCCCTTGGCGCTTTGATCCAGCTTGTCTTTCAGTATTGCTTCCTAAATTTATAGAATACACTCTCATATGAAAGGCCGAGGCCCTGATTGAGTCGCTTCACTTGAAGTCGTTTGGATATTGCGGAAGCTGTTAATTGAACCATTTGGCTAAGGGTGCTGCATTCCCGTTATCGTTGTTACTCTAGTTTATCGAGGAGATACTTTGATACTTGACCTGACCTGTCGCTAGATAAAACGGCAGTGGGAAGTTTTAAGAAGTATAGAGTTCCTCGAAGTGTATGGAGAGACTTATTGGTACATAATTCCCTTGAATCTATCGATGAATGATCGATGGAAATTTGCCTACTACACCAATCTAGCACTTACCAAAGCTGACCATCCTAAAGCATCTATTAATTAACAATAGCAATTATTGTGATACATGTCATATGATATTTGATTTGCTTTGAATAGGATCCTAAGTGGGCTAAATAGATTTCCAAAGACGTCAATGTACAATCAGCCAAGGTGGTCGACAGGCAAGATATAGATAGCGAGATAGGGGCATCTTTACTATATATTTGCTGCAAATACTGTAGCGGAGACGGCTATAGCGGAGACAGTGGGACAAAAGTTGCACCCTTCTAAGCGAACATGTTCGTGGAGGTCTTCAACCCAAATATCTCGCATATCTGCCCAACGAAGTGGGAAAAACCGTATTCAAAAAGGCGGCAAAGAAGTTAATAAAAAGGAGTCAGAGATACTGGCATAGCACACGCTAGATAGTCTGGCCTGGGTCCTTCCAGTTAGCCCTTTTTATGCTGTAATCTACCGAATGGGTCATGATTTCACCAAGAAGTTTGTGTATTTTAGACCATTGAATTCAAAATTCATTCTGTCGTCATAAGCCTACTTGGGCGGATTTGGTAGACTGAGAAACTTGTAGATCTGATTTAACAAGCTCCAATTATTCCTCCTTTGCGATTAACTTATCATCTGCTTTTTGCTACTTTGTGATCCATTAATTGATACGGGAAAAAGCACGGACTACCCATATGTGGCTTAGCGTAGGCTTTACGTCTCTCACTTCACTACGTACATAAATGACCTAAATGCATTAAGGTCATGTGATATTCTCCTACGGCTGTGCGGTTTCCCACAACGCTCAAGCGAACTTTTTCTAAAATTCATTATTCGGCCCCTCCACCTTCATACATCACTATTCACAGCAACACCATACAGAATCGACAACATGGCTCCCGCTGCTACCGGTGCGAAGAAGCAGAAGAAGAAGTGGTCTAAGTATGTGAAAATTCGTATTGCATCTCTTGCTTCCTCTCGAGGCTAACCTTCATTTTAGAGGCAAAGGCATGTATTTCCCAGACTCTCCCGCACACCAACCGCCTACTCGCAACGAAGACTCGAAACCGAACCCGACCTTCCTACCATCCACAGACTACAGCTGACATTTCCCCCCTCAATACAGTCAAGGACAAGGCCCAACACGCTGTTCTGCTTGACAAGACCACTTCCGAGAAGCTCTACAAGGATGTCCAGTCCTACCGCCTCGTCACAGTCTCCACACTCGTCGACAGACTCAAGATTAATGGTTCGTTGGCACGGAAATGCCTGAAGGACTTGGAAGAGAAGGGCCAGATTAAGCCCATTGTTACCCACAGCAAGATGAAGATCTACAGTATGTTTTCTGGAAGACCTGGGAGCTTCGCATCTTCGACGTACTAATGCTGTATAGCCCGAGCCGTCGGTGCATCGGACTAAACTTCCATCCCACGATACTACAATAACAAGAACGTCGGTCGACAGAAAAGGGTTGAACGAACTGGAAGAATCGCGGATGGGGGAATTGATGGATTCGGGCATTTGATCCTCGGCGTAGTATTTGGGACGGGTACGGTTATGAGCTTCACAGCTATATTCAGATAGGGGTAAGAATAAAAACCCCGAGCATTCTGCGCACAAATATCGACTCGAATTCCTACAAAATGCGACTGCTGCCGTTTCTTTCAAACACCTCGGGTCATTGGTGCAACAAAGCACGCCTTTTCCATGGCCTTGAATGCTGTGCGATAATAGTGCGCAGTTTTGAAAAGGGTTGGTAAGATATCGTGGACCTGCCGTCACAGCACATCAAAAAGGACTGCTTAAGTTAGGCTAGGAGAAAATGCTCAACCAAATCTTGCACGAACTGTTTTTGCAAGACAATGGGTTTGTGCTCGGACAGCCGGCCACTGCCCATCCCGAGGATATGGTAGATGCTACGGGCTACAAGTAAGGTAAGGTCCCGTTGCTGCCCACTGCTGTCTAATATCTGTAGGATGCGTAGCAAGCTATAGTGACCTAAAGCTGTACCCACGCCTATGTATCTGGATCTACGGAATAGAACTACAGTCAACTTCCACTTGTTAATTCACCTAGGAATTAGGAACTGTTAAAGAACTAAGACTGGATAACTTGAGAGATTCCTAAGTAATGAACCATACACACTGGGCTTAATAATAAGGTCATATAAGAAGCCTTGTTTGTAGAAGCATACTCTACTAGGTGAAAAGGGCGGAAAAAACTGTACTCCGTGATAAAGAGCCCGGCTCATCCCATCTCCTCAAGTCGATTACCTGCAACTGTTGTGTGAAACTACTGTGTTTGCGGTCGTATTGAGGGTGCCTACTGGAGGCAGACTGGTGGCCATCCCTATCCCCTTCGTCTAACGGCACAATTAAATCTGCTTACCCCGTCACTCGACCATAAAAGCATTTGATTTTGATGCCTCTTACCATTTATGGTTCATCGTTTCCATCATCCCAATCTTCGCAGTGGGTTCCGCCTTGAACCAGACTTTATAGTGCTCGCCCCATCTTCATTTTGCTACAGCTCCCTGCGTGAGACATCTCCTTTACTGCGTCAAACCCATCTTTGTTGTTTGTAGAGATGCTTGACTCGACGTATTTCAGGGGTGAGCCAACACCCCAATACTCAAACCCGCTTCTCTACTTCTCCAAGGTAGCCGTCCACGGTGAGAGTGGAGGGTATAGCGGATTATTCTAAGGCTTAGACCACACGAGCTTGGACTGGGTCTGAATTTGGGTCTTGGTTAGCCTCTGGTTCCTGTGTCTGCCTTTTAGGATCTCCTTTTAAAGTGAAAGACGTGACTTGTCCAGGTATGTGAATAGTAATAGCTTACACAACCTACTTAAGTAATTCCGGCATCAGGAATCGCATCGAGATTACTATCAACCCGGCCTACTGTACACATAAGGCAAGCTACACTACATAGGTAGCGTATCTACTGTATGGACAGAGCAAAGGACCCCTGAATTTTCTTAGGTGGAGACAGGCAATGTGGGGACATTAATTGCTGATTTCTCTGGCTAATACGTTTGGCCTGGGCTACGCTTGCCAAAATATTGATCAGCCGCAGCAGCAGCAACTCCACGCTTGACTGTCAGTGAGTTATAGCGCAACCACGAAAAGTCTTAAAAGGAGGAAGCAGTGTGTTTTCTTTCTGACAAAACAATGGGGACACAGATCCCCTTTTGTTACATCTCTTCCTCTTCTGTTACATAGGTAAGTGTAAATATTGGTAAAGTTGGTAAAAGCACATGCATGGATACTGTTGTTGGCGGGATTGCTTAAAATCATTCTAGTTTTTTCTGTACGAGTTAGGTAGGTCACAAACTGGTGAGCCACTGCTGTTCTTTTAATATGCAGTCTACTGCTGCCACGCTGCTGCTATAGTATCTTTGCAGCACGGTTTGACGAAGCGCTAAAATAATGATGAAATAAGACCTTAAAATACTCATACGGGTTGGCTTAACTATCTAGGAATACTGCTTGTCTGGACGCGCACCTCTAAATTGCCGTGTGGGACCTGAGTGAGACGTGTACTTACTGTCCAAGGCCATCCCGAGATTGTCCGGGTTGCCGATAACTAGGAAGGTACCTTGCGGTAATAAACTGCTATAGCTGTGAGTAAAAATACTGGCATACATGTGCTGCTAAATAATGGGGTGGAGCGTGTTAATTCTTTTAGTCCACACCTTTATCTCGCAACATGGATTGGCCAGTTTTTCATAATGCACGTGATGAGTGATCTGTAGTTCCAGCAACCGTGTAGAGGTCACCCCTGCCGGTATTTTAGCGCAGATAGAAGACTTTTTTCCTCCAGTCCTCTCCTTAAAATACCTTCAACACCCATCCTCTTCATTTTCAAACTTTCTCTACTCTACACATCCATCTCCACTCAACTCTAGTCTTCAGAGATCAATTGTCGAGAAGATGTCTCAAGAGAAGCCGAAGGTTCTGGGCATGCCGCCCTTTGTGGCGGACTTCCTGAGTAAGTTCTCATCGTCGCATCTTTCAAGATTAATCGCGCCCATCGACTTTGTCGCGATTCTTTAATGCGCCGTCACATCCTAATCCTGTGTTATCGTGTCGCTAAAGCAGTATCTAGTGGGCGGTGTTTCTGCCGCCGTCTCGAAGACCGCCGCCGCTCCCATTGAGCGTGTCAAGCTCCTAATCCAGAACCAGGTATGTTCCTTATGCAAAATTTTTTTTATAGCGTTCGGACTTTCTCGACTGGATCGATCAATCTTATTTTGGATCTCGTCTTTCAGACATCTCAATTTCTTTACTCAACACTCGAATCTGTATACTTACTAACGAATCTGCGAACAGGATGAGATGCTCAAGTCCGGTCGTCTCGACCGCAAGTACGCCGGTATTGGCGACTGCTTCAGACGTACCATGGCCGACGAGGGTGTCATGTCCCTATGGCGTGGCAACACTGCCAATGTCATCCGATACTTCCCTACCCAAGCCCTGAACTTTGCTTTCCGTGACAAGTTCAAGGCTATGTTCGGCTACAAGAAGGAGAAGGATGGCTATGCCAAGTGGATGGCTGGTAACCTTGCCTCCGGTGGTGTAAGCTTTTCCCTGTATTTTCGCTTCCAATATATTCACGATTAACGTTATCATAGGCTGCCGGTGCCACTTCTCTCCTCTTCGTATACTCTCTCGACTACGCCCGTACACGTCTTGCCAACGACGCCAAGAACGCCAAGAAGGGTGGCGACCGCCAGTTCAATGGTCTCATTGACGTTTACCGCAAGACGCTGGCTTCCGATGGTATTGCTGGTCTCTACCGTGGGTTCATGCCTTCCGTCGCTGGTATCGTCGTCTACCGTGGTCTGTACTTCGGTTTATACGACTCGATCAAGCCCGTTGTCCTAGTCGGTCCTCTTGCGAACAACTTCTTGGCTTCCTTCGCTCTTGGTTGGTGTGTCACCACCGCCGCTGGTATTGCCTCATATCCTCTTGACACCATTCGTCGTCGTATGATGATGACATCCGGTGAGGCCGTCAAGTACAACGGCACTCTCGATGCTGCTCGCCAGATTATTGCCAAGGAGGGTGTCAAGTCTCTCTTCAAGGGCGCTGGTGCCAACATTCTCCGTGGTGTCGCTGGTGCTGGTGTGCTGTCCATCTACGATCAACTCCAGGTGATCCTCTTCGGCAAGGCCTTCAAGGGTGGTTCTGGTTAAAAAAATCTCATACCTGAATAGACGGAGGGGGTGTGGTGTAATACAGCGGATAAGTGGTTCAGCCAATTCATTTGGGGGCTGATAAAACGACTGTGATGGAGACTGCGGCGGACTGTTGTTACAGATCGACATCACATTGCCGTGGCGTTCTGGAACAGCTTGATTTTGCGGCATGGGCTGATAGATGAGGCATATTCCCTTTTCGGAGCCTTGTTGATCGGCTTCCCGCTGTAATTTAGAACCTAGGCAATTCCCTTGACTGTATTCTTTCTGCTTGCATCCGCGCCTTCCCTTGGCTGGATTTGATGTTCCTATGGCTTGTTTCCTTGTTGCATACGAAGATTTATAGATTTCTCAATGCAAGTGAATACTGATCCTGACGGTTTATTCGACGTGAATTGCTTAGTTCTAAAATGTGACTCATCCTATTGAACTTGATCTTTGCCAAAATTATCATTGCTTGGTTCTCACTGTGGTTGTCTCCATTGCCATACTCACCACCATCCGGCGAACAGGCGTCTGCAGCTGTAACATCAGGCCTTATACGGTTCGGCCGAACGCGTGCTGTCGCGACGCTCCTAGAAACTCGTAAAGCTAGTTCAACTACAAATAAAACCCGAAGCTTTTTGTCGGCTTTTAAACGCAAAGCTTCGAGATAGAGAACGACATCCGTTTTCAATTCCATGCCCCCGAAATCAGCTTCAATGGGAGCGCCCCGCGGCCGTCCTCGCGGCGGATCTGGTGCTGTCGGACGACCTTCAAGATCTAGTGCGACATCGACAAGTAAGACGCAAGAGACAGCATCCTCCTCACGCTCCCAAGCTCGAACCTTGCAATCCCCGCAGATTGCCTACTCAGACCAGAGCGACGTTGACCCTTTCGCGGACGATGACGGTCTACCCCAACAGCGTCGGAAGGACGATATAAATGCCAGTAAAGAACGAGATGGCGCTGAGGAGGACGAAGAAGACGCTCAGAAGACCATACCCTCTGACCTCCTCACTCGCATCCTCCACGAGTTCTTCGAGAAAGATAGCACGAGGATCTCGAAAGATGCCAATAAAGCTGTGGCTAAGTACATGGATATCTTTGTGCGTGAGGCAATTGCTAGGACGGCTGTTGAGAAAGAGAATGGGTTTTTAGAAGTGAGTCGTTCGAGGCTCTGCAGATGGGTGTACACTCAATCTATGTGGTTGCATTCTATTACTGATAGGCCATGGCGATCTAGGTTGAGGATCTCGAAAAAGTTGCGCCGCAGCTCTTGATGGATCTATGATTCAAGAAGACTACAGTTTGGAAATTAGGGGCGTTGCTTTCGCATGAGCTCGCAAACTCATGGTCGTGATGAAATCGCATTTTCATCATTTGAGCAGGGTATATTTTCGCGAACGATTCGGCTGTGCTCTGCTGTATAGCGAACTCTCCTTCGCGTTATCGGCGACGCTGGATGTTTTCCGAGTTTAAGCAACACTACAAGCATCTGTTTGTCATTGATGGCCTCAGAAGATAGAGATCAACTGTACGTGATACACAGACTATCTGATCCGACCTTAAACGCCGGAATCCGCTTAGATCTGATCTACAATGCGGCCCAGGTATGAGCATCCCGTACAAAGCGTTGATCATCTAAGAGATGGGGCTTCATGTTGAAACAGATGGCTGGCCAAGGAAACGTGGATCTGTGACCCTATCCTATGTGCTTCCGGTCAGCGAATAAAGCCTAAGCCTGCATATGTTGTAGGGGCAATTGTGCCAGCTGTTGCTTGTCCGTGTACCTTCTCTCGTCCCCATCAGCTTGGTGAATCGCTGGGGACGTATCTTGATATGTATGATTATCATTCTAGTTCTTAGAGTCTAATAGACCGAGGCCTAGTGGTGAACACTCATAGGCAGCACGCTTACGATTATTAGCTAGCCCAGCTTCCAGCCCTAAAGCTCATCCGATCTTCATAGCCTAACCGAAAACTTTGCGCGCGAATGATTATTTTGTCACTGTATGTCGATGCTTGTCGTGAAAAAATTGGTGGGTACGACGGAGATGATAGCACTAATTGACAAGCATACTCCACATACAGGCTCTGGGATGTTAGAATTAACATGGATTTACTACTAGGTGAATGTAAGTTGGTTCTCTCAAAACCTACATAAAGTTGAGGACTACGTACGAGGAAACAAATTTGAGACGAGCTGAAGAATACGCACATACAACAGTTGCAAACATCTCGTGTCGTTTCTCTTGAAACATTCCTTATGATAGGTATGGCAAGTTTGTATGTACAAGTACGCAGTCTATAGGCCCTGGGTAGCCTAGGCTTCAGCTACACCTTGACTCCAGCCCACTAGAATTACAGCATGCGATAGGTACAGCTCTAGAGCCGCCCTATCCACACCGCAAGCGGCAACCAAGAGGCCTGTTCTGGAAAAAGATGGGAGGCTCTGTCGGTTAGCGTCCCCGTTTTGAACTAAAGAGCAGGGCTCCTGCCAAAATTCGGGGGCGCGAATGAAACCTTACTGGTTTTGCAGGTGTCGCAACAGGGCTGGTCTTGAAGCACTTCCGTACCCCGGGTGGAACCTGAAACCCCTACATGACCCCCTGTCGCTTAACCCTCGACTTCAATTTGGCAAACCTCCTATTTGCTCCTATCTTCCACTTTCACAATAACATCACCTTGTTCCACTCCTATTCATTTGGAAGGCAACCTACAGTGTCAATTGTGACAGTCCCCTTTCAAGAGGCCCTTGAGTAATGAATTTGAATTACGTACCGTAAAACGCTCGGTTTGTGTCTCATTCTACTTAGCAATGAAGACAGTGAACTGCAACCGGAACATATTTGTTGTTGATTGACACCAGGTTGTCTAGATGTAGTTGTCCCGAGACTCTTGCAACACTACTTGCGGAATGAGATTGTAGCCATGCCAGTTGCTGTATGGCTTGGCTGACTTGAAATGATGGACAAGCATCCCGGTTAGCATCGTGAGCATTTGCCAGGCGTTAAGGTCAAAATGTGTTTCACGGATCTCTTCACACTCACCTGCACCCCCGACCCAACCTCAGACGTGAGATGCATGGGCATGGTACATCAGATGGGCGATCCTTCATCTCCCGGACCTATGAACTTTCCGACTTTAAAGACTCGTGCCGCCCATGGTCGTGACAGAGTCTGTTTCTACTTTTCCTCTTTTCTTCACATATTCATTCTTGCCTGTACTAGATTCCATCTTGGCGTGTTTTCTTTCGTCTCTCCACCTTTCTTCTTTTTGCCATCTTAATTTTCGTCAGGCTAGTCCTACGGTACACAGCGCGAGTCGCTTACTTTGAATCAACGCTCTCTTGAATCCGACCAGCCTTTTTAAGACGCTCGTTCATAGTTACACACTAAGTCAAGTCATTATCATGTCTACCCAAAAGAAGCAACAATCAACCAAAATGCAATTCTCAAAAGCTGCTGTCATGGCTGCCCTTGTGGGCATGTCGTCCGCGCAGATGGTTCACGTCGTCTCCGTTTCAACGCCCAACAATACCCTCATCTTCTCGCCAAACAACCTCAAAGCGAATGCAGGCGACATGGTCCAGTTCCAGTTCCTCGCCGGCAACCACAGCGTCGCGCAGTCCAACTTCGATAACCCTTGTACACCCATTGCGGACCACGTTGCTAATGTGACTGGCATGTTCTCCGGCTACATGCCCGTTTCTGCTGGCATGTCTACTGGCAATATGCCCCTGTACACCATGATGATAGCAGACACGAAGCCCGTTTGGTTGTACTGCTCGCAGGGGAAGCATTGCCAGGCTGGTATGGTCATGGTTATCAACGAGAAGTAGGTGTCCTCCCTCTATTAAACATAGCTTTGTGGAACATATCCACTGATTTTGTTTTTCCTATAGCACTGCGGCCAACTCTTCAAGATCCCTGGAAGCCTTCAAGTCTCTCGCTAAACAGGCACCCGAGAACGTAACCCCGACTGGCGGCGCTACCAGCGGTGGCTCTGGAGGTAGCTCAAGCGGCGGCTCTAACAGTGGTTCCAACAGCGGCTCCGGTACTGGCACTACTTCAGGCTCCGGTAGCGCCTCCAGCACGCCCGCGATAGCTCTTGGCTCCGTGGCCACTGCCTCAGCTTGGACAGGGCTGCTCAGTGTCGCCGTCGCTGCTTATATGTTGCTGTAAACTGGCTACATTTCTACATCGAATACAAACTGGTGTCTGCCGAGCGGAGGCTCCCGTCATCAATTACACTACACATAGCCCTATAAGGAGGGCTATGTGTAATACAAAAAAGCTACCTCATAAAATGCGGCTCCCTTGACTTCTGTGCCACAGGACAGGATCCTGTGGATCCCGAAACCCGGTGAGGCTGAGATCCCGTCGGCGTCTATGAGGAAGGGGAGCTCGCCGCGCGTGCCAGGAAGGTTAAAGCATTCCGAGATGTTTCTGTTGGTGCTATGTATTTTCTCCGTCGTGAGCATCTCTGCTGTGCGCTGTACTTAGTGGCAAGAGGCTTGTTTTGTTGCATGTGTTTAGATATTCTGCAGAAGTGCTCCTTGGCTTCCGTATTATTGATACATAATTAATATACCCAATGACTTCAAAAGGATGTTGCTCTACGTGATCTTCATGAGATACTACAGCAAATGGTAGGTTTTTGTTTGGCTTGACTAATTTTCGCTTAGCTGAATTAATGCTAGCATGACCGCTTCGAGACGGAATTACACACAATCTTTGTCTAACATGTTCCTAGTGTTGGTAGTTACTCGGTTTTTCTGTTGATCGAATCCGTATCGCAGCCAAGAACTAGCCAAGCAGACGTATTACACGCCTAACAGCCCATATCTACTCCGTGGGTATAGTTCTCGTCTTCCTCCCTTTCGCTGCAGACTTGCACAGCGTCTTCCTGGGCTCGTTGTCAAGCCAGTTCTTGGGCCTCTTCACATACCCAACCTTAGGATACTTGGGACTGTTCTCGAAGAAGCGCACCCAGTGCAGTAACCCTTCGTGAACGCGCTGCAGCGCCTCGGCGCGCTCTTTTTCTTTCAACGCTGCTAAATCCTCGGGACTCCAGTGCGAGTCCACCGCTGGGTCATCGAGAGGCAGGTACATCTCCTCGGCGCCCCGCAAGTCGGCCGTCCGGTCTTCTGCAAAGCACCCTGTTACATAGCTCCGTGCCGCGTCAGCACCTGCGAAGTATCGGTAGGAGCCCTCCGGTCCGTATGTCCGTCGGTTCGAGGACACGTCATATATCGTTCCATTAATTGCCAGGTACAGCGGTTTCGTCTCATCGGTGCCGTCATAGGCTGCGAGTTCGGCTGGCGTGAGGTAGATAGGACCGCGCTGTGGGGGAATTGTTAGCCAGCTGAACTGTTCACCCATATCTGCCACCAATTTGCGAATTCTTCCGTGCTTCGGCCACTCTAGGAATAAGAGTATAATGTGTAGTAAAGATGACCATAGTACATACAAATTGCGCCTTCCACCAGTCCGTTTGTAGGTACTTAGGCGGGTGCTTCATTCCCCACATGAAGGTCTCGCCGCCCGATATGAGATAGCTCAGCGCGCAAGACGCGAATACCAGGAACGAGAGTACCCGCAGGATGTCGACCCAGGGGGTATAGTCGTCGTCTTCGTCTTGCAGCTTCTGCTTCGGTGTGCGGTTCTTCCTCTCCAGTCGCGCGGCCTCTGCTTCTTCGCGCTCCTTCTCGATCTCCTCGGCTTCCGACGTGTCTACTTCTTCGACTTTCGCTGGTGCCGGCTCTGCTGGGGCACTGGCCTTCGCCTTGCGTTGCCGTACGCCGCCACGCGTCTCCGTCATTGCAGCGGTGGATAGGTGGGCTGAACCCGGAGTGTCGCAGGTTATAAATGGAGAGTTTTTGAAATTGAGGTATAGTAATTGACACTGCAGAGACTATACAGTATGTTTAAATGACACAGAAGAAGATTGGAAAACGAAAGGAACAAGGCATCGAATAGTTAAGCTTCAGGCAACCGGATATGTGGCATCTCGCCCGCCCTTTCCTTACCGCAATACGGACCGGGACCTTGCTTGCGGCTGTTGTAAGAGCTCTAAGAGCGGAAGTTGGAGCTTCCGCGGTTTCCGCAGTGCCTGTCAGCTGGCGTATTTGGAATGCTAATTCCCTAACTCGTCATATAGGGACACTCTAATTGGCCAATTGTCCTTCCTTTCCCTTTCTTTTCGCAACGACGAGCGAATCTCGGGCTAACTCATACCAGAATGATCGTAGAAGGAGGGCCTCGCCATCCTGTGACTTAGATGTAATTGGCCTTTGTTATCGCAGATAGTGCTACGCTCTGTAGTATAGGCTTAGCTGTATCGGTTCTGGTAAGGCAATAACTACGTGGAGTATCTCATCAGAATGACTGTCAGAAACATTCCGTGAACTGAAGCTCGTTCCAGGCCTTTCGGGTCACCTTGTATGAAGTAGACGAAGCAGATTGATCATCATGAAAAAAAATTCGACGATTTGCATAGAAGGAAGAACTGAAAAGGCATTAGCTGAAATACTATGACTCAGTTGATGGAAATGTCTTATTGACTACAACCTTTAACAGCAATGTTTAGAATTAGTTTCCTGAAGCTTACGAATTTGCTAATTGTATAAGAAACTTTCTCACTGTATGGTGGCTATAATGGTACCATGAAGGACCATGACTACTGGTGCTAATATACCTAATGAATGAAATATCGCAAAAGCAGCGATGCCTTATTGAAAGTTGATTTCAAAAACTGTTGAGCTTAGAAAGTCAAAAGCAAAATCAATTTGAAAATAACGATCCCTAGAGGTATGTTGAGGTGGTGAGACTTCATTCGCTATACTCGTTATTGCTAAACAAATATCGAGATTATTCTTTGTAAGGGGTGGACGCTGCTAAAAGGTACTTGCACAGTGACAGGTGCTTGGCAGGTGGCTTTTGAACGTCCGCAGTGTTCATTGGGTGCAGCCACTTTACTTTGAGCCCTAGCGCAACCCACCGTACTGTTTCTCGCTTGTGTGCAGTAAATCCACATCCACACCATCTTTCAATCCCGAAGAGAGCCCGGCTAAAATTTGTGTCCTGCACTTCAAACCGTGGAATTTCGCGATACCTCCCCACCACCAACTACACATCTTCCATTTGCCAGCACCGCCAAAATGTCTGACAGCGGCGAGATCGAGGTCGAGTCTAGCACCTACCAGGTCCTTCCCAAGGAGGTCACCTCCGAGATTGGCAGCATCAAGCTATTCAACCGATGTATGTCCCGCCGCTTTCGAGCGCTTGGGCATTCGAGAACCGCCTAGCGACAACAATAAACTATAACTAACGTGGTTGATAGGGAGCTACGAAGATGTCGAGATCCGTGACATCTCATTAACGTAAGTTGATCACTCGACTTGCTACCAAAATCACACTTTGGCACCGAACGACGACGCATTTTTCGCCGTTTCAAACAATGCTTCGCAATGGAGGAAGAGAGGGGGGAATAGAGAATATGGGCTAACGGAAGGATATTCGCAGCGATTACATTCAGATCCGATCCCCCGTCTACGTCCCTCACTCCGCTGGCCGATATGCCGCCAAGCGATTCCGCAAGGCCAACTGCCCCATCATTGAGCGTCTCACCAACTCGCTCATGATGCACGGCCGCAACAACGGCAAGAAGCTGATGGCCGTTCGCATTGTCGCCCACGCTTTCGAGATTGTAAGGACGTCCAAGGCATAGTAGGATTGGGTATATTTAGGCTGGTTCTAATTCCATGGCAGATCCACCTCATGACCGACCAAAACCCCATCCAGATTGCCGTTGACGCCATTGTCAACTGCGGCCCTCGCGAAGATAGCACCCGAATTGGTTCCGCTGGTACCGTCCGTCGGCAAGCCGTCGATGTCTCTCCTCTCCGCAGAGTCAACCAGGCCATCGCTCTCCTGACCACCGGCGCCCGCGAGGCCTCTTTCCGCAACGTCAAGTCGATTGCCGAGTGCCTGGCTGAGGAGCTGATTAACGCTGCGAAGGGTAGCAGCAACTCGTATGCTATCAAGAAGAAGGATGAGTTGGAGCGTGTCGCCAAGAGCAACCGATAAGCAAAGGTGATGATCTCTTTCTGGGTTTTCTTCGGCGTGGACGATCTGGGCATTTTACACTCTGCATTTGCGCGTTCGGGCTCAGGCGGGATGTGGTACCGTGGCACGATAGTCATATAGGGCTCCTTGATACAGCTCTGCCTAGGTGGGCAAAAAATGAACTGAAATTACGAACATCAATGACTTCTTGGCATCCTCATGAGAATTGTATGTCATAATGTGCCAAGTATTAATTGAGAGACTAGACTGGAAATAAATGCTGCGCCGCAGGTGTGCTTGGCCAGTAGTCAATCGTTGTCTCGAAGATAACATCTAAGCAAGAGCAAATACGCTATGAAACCACGATTAACTCACGATACTAGGCATCTTTTTTTTTTTTTTTTTTTGTGCTCTGTTGCTTGAATAGCCGTGGTAATCCTAGAGCTAATACACGATCAAATTCTTGAATTACGAAAGGAGGGGAATATCATGAATTTTGGAGTTTGTAACCGTCTTAATGCTTTGGGTTTGGGTATCGGCGGGGCTAACAAGCTCACAAAGCCATCAGGCTTACTCATACATCTACCACAGAGTTTTTGTCTCCAAATCTATATCATACCTTTGGATCCGTACTCTTAAGTTCCAGCCGTAGGTACATGCCAACATGGGGTATGCCCTCCTCGAACCATTTCCCCATGCCCTTGTCGACCCGAAACCCCCAGCGCTCGTAGACCTTGACGACATCCTCCTGGGCATGGGTACACACGAGCCCGTTCCACTTCGGGATGTCATCCGTGGTGCCAGCCTTCATCCGGTCCATGCCTAGCTCCTTGACACTCGGGTTGAAGTACGTCGGGTTTTCTTGCAGCCACTTCCTGGCCGCGTTCCATAGCTGCGCCGAGATGCGATGTCCCCGGAATTCTGGGACCACCGCCACACGCCCCAGCTTGACATACGGCTCCTTGCCGTCGTGGAAGTCCGTCGCCCGGTCCGCGCCGAAGGGCATCGCGGAGGTCTGCCGCCGCTCGTCTACTGTGCTTAATGGCTGGCTGCGTGGCCTTCCTCCTGCTGGGTCGTCTGCAACTGCTGCTGCTGTGCTGCTGATGTTGCTGCCAGTTTGGCTGTTATCGTGATTTTTGCCGTGGCTATCCTGGTTATTGGAGCCGTCGCCGCCGCCGCCGCCGTCCTCGGCAGGCTGCAGCACATTGCCGACATACCGCGCGCCCTCGGGCGGATGCGGCGGGTGCGGAAACGGCACGATGCGCATGGTTCCGATGGGCATGCTCCGTGTCTCGGAGCGGCGCGGCCGGAGCACGGCGTCGGTGGCTGGGTCGCGCTCTTCGGGCGCCGTCGTCATGTTCACGGAGGCGTACATGACCCAGTGGCAGGACCGCGCGTCGTCGGCGTCGTACTCGCAGTCCAGCGGCACGCCCTGCTCCCTTACGAACACCGCCTCCCGCACGCTCATCGCGTCCTGGAAGATGCCTGGGATGTGCGAGGGCTGCTGGTCATGTGGCAGCTTGCGGTCGTAGCCCTCGAGCCTCGTCGGCTCTAGGAGTGAGATGAAGGGGGTCCCCATGCTTTTTGTAGTTCCCGGTTGCTCTGCTGCTATGTGGAGCTGCCTGTTTTGCTGGGTTGCGTTGGGTCTGCTAATGTGGCAATGAAAATAGGGCAGAACGAGACTGTTCGGTCGGGACAGTGAATACAGGGCTCATTGGATGATATGGGGACCAGCGCCTTCCCCCGCATTGTGTTTGAGGCGAACACTAGCTGTTACACGACTGTAGGGGTCCAAGCTGGGCCGGGAAGGGGTGGCAACGTGTGACTAATGGTCTTCCGGGTTTGGAAGTACCGAATGGTTCAATTGACAATAGTAACCCCCAGAAGTGGAACAACTGCTGACCTGAGCTCCAGCAAGCTGTGCTACATTATAGGTTAGATCTGACGGCTTGTCGCTGTGGTCCAAGTCTAGAAGTTACGGCGGTAAGTCGAAGCGACCACGTTCGGTTGATAAGTGCTCAGCCACGGATCCGAAATCCGGTTTCTTTGCCATGCAAGTACTCCGGGTCGGCGCAACAACCGGGACCCACTTGTTCACGAGACTAAAGTATTGTTGCTTGAACATATTTTACATTAGTTATGATCGAAAGTGGTCTGGAATTGCCATAGGATGCTACATGAGTTGATAGTTAGTTACTAGGTTTATCTGCCTTCAAAAACTTTGCGTCTTAAAATTACCAACATTTGACTAGCGGAATCATGACCAAACAGAGCTAGTATCGGAAAGAATACGTCTCATAGCTACGGATTAAAACACTCAGGTCTCAAGAGCTGTAAAGCGTCATTCTCCATTCACTTCAGTCCGCCGCTTAGTAAGACACTCTGCCCAGTCATATAGCCAGTCTTGCACATCATCGTCACAACCCCAGCGCATTCTTCTGGTGTCCCTAACCTGCCTACTGGAATATTCTTCACATCGCCTGGGGTTCCCTCGACAAATTTCGCGTCCGGTATCATTCCCGTCTCCCCTATCATCGCAGGCGCCACGTCGTTTACGGTGATGCCAGACTTCGCATGTTTAGCCGCTAAGTTTCTCATCATCCCCGACAATCCGGCTTTGGAGGCGGCGTAGTGGCACGCATTAATCCCTCCCCCAATGGCAGCGATCGAGGAAATGAAGACGATTCGTCCCCAGCCTTGGGCTTCCATATGTGGAATGCTGAGCTTGGACAGGATAAACGACGCTCTCAGATTGATGTTTATCGTGTGATCAAACTCCTCGATGCTCACATCTAAGATTCCAGGCAGCCGTTTACCATAGCCGGCATTCGATATTAAGATATCGGGGCCGCCTTGACCATGATTCTTTTCAATGTCCTGAAAGAGCTTCTCAATGGCGGCAACGTCTCCCGTATCGAGCTGGTATGTAGATATCTTCTGGCCTTCATGGGTGCCATTCGAAAGCAGCTCTTGTTCCAAGTCTTCCACAGCCTGGAATTTACTGAACCCTGTTAAAGCCAATGAGCATCCTTCCACCCATAAGTCGCGAGCAACAGCTGCGCCGATACTGATATCAAGTCAGTATAGGCTCATAAGCAGCCACATCCAATATCTCTAAAATGCTAGGCTTACCCTCCAGAAGCACCTGTAATAAGAGCGAGACGGCCGGAGATCTTATTATCAAGTGGCGACATATCGAAGAAGATGGACAGGATAATGCTGGTTTCTATACACATAAAAATGAGGGGTGGGCACCAGCCACAGCGATAAGATTTACTTGACTGGGGGTGGACTGTGTGGATCGTCTTAGCCTTGGCGGGGTTGCATCAACACCCGTACCAGACTGTACCTATTCCAGGGCGAAAGCGCCCCCGCGGACCAATCAGATCTGCATCGGTGGCTTCACTGGGAAATCCTAGCCACAACAGGGGTCAATTTCAACAAGCTGTCCTTTTATAGCGGATTTTTAGTAATAACACGTCAATGCATTGGAAAGTCAAAGAAAAAGGCCCAGAGAGAATGTGCTGCTGCTGGGGCACTACTGGCTTATAGTTATCAGTTGAGGCCAGATTCTACTCAAGATCCTTTTGAGGACTTTGAGAGTCTATACAAAACGGCCAGTCGCATTGTTGCGTTGCCATTGAGCATTTGTCCACGCTATCCTGACTTATCTACCTATCAATTCCTTAGACCTCTTTAGCTGTCTGCCGGTTATACAGTTGCTGCTGGTCTTGTCTATATTTGTGCGCAGGCGATTCACCCGCCGACCTCGCACCTCCTTTTGTCGCCCACCATGGCACCACCATTCTGCCCGAGATCCATACTACTTTGCGTCTTGTTTCTCTTCTCTACCAACGTACTCGCCGTATCTGCTGTCCTCGGTGTCGATCTGGGGACCGAGTACTTTAAAGCCACGCTTGTTAAGCCTGGTATTCCACTTGACATCGTCTTGACTAAGGACTCACGAAGAAAAGAGACCTCCGCCGTTGCCTTCAAACCCTCCCAACATACACTCAAGAGCGGTACATACCCCGAAAGAGCTTTTGGTTCAGATGCTATCGCTCTCGCCGCTCGATTTCCAGGCGACGTATATCCCAACCTCAAGACCCTCCTTGGTCTTCCCGTCGATGACTCGATAGTCCAAGAATATGCCGCGAGACACCCAAGTCTCCAATTGGAGGCTCGCGAAAGCCGGGGCACTGCTGCGTTCAAGAGTAAAGCTACCGCCGAAGAGGAGGCTTGGATGGTAGAAGAACTATTGGCTATGGAGCTCCAGAACATCCAGCGCAACGCGGAAGTTCTGGCTGGCTCCGATGTTCGATCAGTTGTCGTCACTGTCCCACCTTTTTATACTGTTGAAGAGAAGCGCGCCGTCGAGCTGGCTTGCGAACTTGTTGGCCTAAAGGTTCTTTCGCTGATTAGCGATGGTCTAGCCGTTGGATTGAACTACGCCACGAGTAGAACATTCCCAACTGCCAACGAGGGGGGTAAGCCGGAATACCACATGGTTTTCGATATGGGTGCCGGCTCGACCAAGGCAACTGTTTTGAAGTTTCAAGGCCGGACGGTCAAAGACGTTGGCAAATTCAACAAGACGGTGCAAGAAGTCCAAGTCATGGGAAGTGGTTGGGACCGAACCTTGGGCGGTGACGCTTTCAACTACTTGATCGTCGATGATATGATCTCCAAATTCGTCGAGACCTCAGCTGCCAAGAAGGCCTCTGTTACGGTAGAGGGCGTTCGAGGACACGGACGCGCCGTGGCCAAACTTCTTAAGGAAGCAGAGAGACTGCGCCATGTTCTGAGCGCTAATGTCGATACTGCTACAAGCTTCGAAGGTCTTTATGAAGATATCGATTTCCGATACAAAATCTCTCGAGCAGACTTCGAGAAGATGACTGAGTCCCACGCTGAGAGAGTTAGCGTTGCTATTCAGAAAGCTCTAGATGTAGCCGAACTCGATATCAAGCAACTTGATTCCATCATTCTTCACGGTGGTGCTTCGCGAACCCCGTTTGTTCAAAAGGAGCTCGAGAAGCTTGCAGGGAGCGACAAGCTTCGAAGTAATGTTAACTCAGATGAGGCCGCTGTGTTTGGAGCTGGTTTCAGAGCCGCGGAGCTGAGTCCCAGCTTCCGCGTCAAGGAGATAAGAGTGTCTGAAGCAAGCGCATATGCCGCAGGAATGAAATGGACCAGCCCTCAGGGTAAGCCTCAACAGCAGCGACTTTGGACAGAACGATCTATACTCGGCGGTGCGCCGAAGGAGGTCACCTTCACGAACCGGGAATGTTTCCCTATTCGCTTCTATCAGCAAATTCCATCAGCTGAAGGGCTCGTAGAGAAAGAAACCACAGAGATGGTGACGAAGAATTTGACCGCTACAACAACAGCACTTGTCGAGAAGCATGGCTGCTCTGAAACAGACATTCAGTTCAAGGTAAAGCTCCGACTTAGCGCTGATAACGGCGAGGTTGAGGTTCTTAGTGCTTCTGTTGAATGCGAAACCGAGGAAGCTGAGAAAGAAGGTCTTATGGATGGCGTCAAAAACCTATTCGGCTTTGGCAAAAACAAGGACCAGAAGCCATTGGCAGATGGCGAGGAGAGCAGTGAAAACGAGACTACATCTACCACGTCTGCGGACACTACCACATCTGCATCAACAGAATCTGCCGCGACTCCTTCATCTACCGAGTCGGCCGAGGGCAACCAAGTCCCTAAGAAGCGCCTTGTGGTTATCCCAGTTGGTTACACTACAGAAAAACTGGGTATTTCCAGCTTGGCGAAGGCAGATCTCACCAAAGCAAAGGACCGCATCAAGGCTTTTGAGTCATCCGATAAAGCTCGCCGCCTTCGAGAAGAGACTCTCAACCAACTAGAGGGATTCACCTACAAAGTCAGGGATCTACTAGATTCGGATTCTTTTGTGGCAGCTTCTACCTCAGAAGAGCGAGCGAAGCTAGAAAAGAAAGCAAGTGCTGCAAGTGAATGGCTCTACGATGATGGAGCGGATGCTCCCCGTGATGAACTAAAGTCGAAGCTCAAAGAGCTCAGAGATCTTGTTTCCCCAATAGAAAAGAGGATCGAGGAGTCTACTAAAAGGCCAGAACTCATTCAGTCTCTAAAAGACTCTTTAGCTAAGACTAACACCTGGATTGACACAATTAAGAAGCAGATACTTGAAGCAGAAGCCTTTGCTTCTTCAGCGAGCGTAAGCACCACTTCATCTACCGAGGCTGCTTCAAGTATTACGGAGGCACCATCGCAAAATACTGGCGATTTCGATGGCCTGGAAGATGAACAAACGACCACAACATCGACGACGACAGCGCTGGAAGACCGCGGTCCTGCCCCACCTCTATATACCTTAGATGATATGAAGGAATTGACGGAGCTTTACGAGTCCATCATCAGCTGGCTAGAGGAGAAGATTGCCGAACAAGACAAGCTTCCTGATACTGCCGACCCAGTTCTCCTCGTCAAAGATATTACCGAGAAGACGAAGCAGCTAGAGAAAGCGGGCGTGGACATGGCCATGAGGAGTGTCAGGAAGTTTGAATCCAAATATAAGAAAAGTAACAGCTCGAAAAAGTCGAGCAAGACTAAGACCAAGACCAAGACCAAGGGTGCCACCAAAACAAACAAGGACGGCTCAGAGCCAACAATAGATTCTAGGGAGGGAGAAAACTATATTAAGTTGGGAGAGAATGGGGAGATGCCGTCGGCAGAAGAAATTGAGGAGATGATCAAGAAGATGGCACAGGAGCAGAACCGCAAGGATGAAGCCAAGACGAAGCACGATGAACTGTGAGATAAAAGTACCGCATACGCCGTAGATAATGTCTGATGAATGAATTCGATGCGATTGCCTATGTTACGAAAGTGAGCACGCTCTTGGCGAACCATCCTCGACGTAACTAGGTAACAGGCCTGACGCGGTGTCATGCTAGTATAGTTGAACTTGAGACTAAGTAAACCGTGTGTCCGCGGCCAGCTGCTGTTGGAGGGTTACCAAACCATAGCCGTGTTTGTGCTTGGGTAGCTGCATTACGCCAGATCCTAAAAGCATGGGTCCAGAGTTATACTACGTATGATAGACTGCTGACTGCTAACTGCAACTTAGTCCCGCTCTGTGTCGTGAGGCCTGGATTTGGCCGATCGAGTGTCATGTTGCACAGGCACTTCTGTAGCATTCTGTGGCATTCTGATTTGGGCATTTGGCGAATACAGTTCTGGTAATGCCCGAAAATTAGTAGCTTGTCCGCCGCGACTAAATTCAATGTAGAATACCGTAACTGACGTGTTGTCGCAGACACACTCGCCTTAGATACGAGCTCGCCACTTATGGAATAAACGCTGACTGTTTCTTATTTACCCACCTAATTGTTCCAGTGTGTGTGATGTAGACAGCTTGCTATGAACGCTCTGTTATCCTGAATATTATGTGTTATATATATGCTAAACTACAGATGATCTGTATAATGTGCTTGTTCCACATGATATCCCGCTGACTGGACCTTGAGGGAAATACTCAGAGTACAGCTGGAGGACAAAAAGATGGGATGTGATTGTTGTACATAACATATCTTAGGTATCTCAGACTGTCACCTAATAATGTACCAAGCTAGAGTTGGTATAAAGGAGGCGCAACCAGAAGTAGGCATTAATGAGGGAATGAGTTGGGATGAGTTGGGAAACTCATACGAGACAAACTTTTCACGGAAAGCTACTTTACTCACCTGGTGTTTGCTTGCTTGCCTGCTGCTCCTCCCTTCCTTCCTCTCTCCTGCTGTGGGCAGATACCAAGGCAGCTACATACATTGCTAGGCACAATAAGAACTTACACCTGTATAAGGTACTGCGACTTCCGAACGTCACCCAGTCCAATTGGAATGCCTGTGTCCGGCTTGGCACCTTCTCGGTTACCTGAGCATCGCCAACCCATCCCGCCTCTCTAGGTTATAAGAAACACTCTCGTCTGCCTACCTTATACGTAGTTATTAGCACAAGGCATGTTCACTCAGCCTTGGTTCAACAAGTCAACACCAACTCCTAGATACGCAGGAGCTGCTCCGCTAACCATTCACTGCAAAACAAACCACCGAATCTCAACGCTCTTTTGTCATTTCGGTACATCCCAATCACTCGTGCGTCCCATCTGTTTGCCTCCACGGATAATTACCTAACTTTCTCTCCCAGGACAGATTGACCTTGTCAACGCTTTTCTTTACCAAAATCCATTTCTCAGCTCGGCAGTTGATCTGAAATGGCGTGGAGCCTGAGCCCTGTGGTCATCATGACACTTCTTTTTGCTTTACTAGTCTCCGTTGCTGCCTCCCCTGTCGTTGACAAGGCCGATACTGGCAACACCTTTTCCGTCCCCCTCGCCCACAATGCCGACATCCCCCGCCATGGCCCGACCGAGCACCTCAGAACTTTGAAAAAGTACAATCTAGAGATCCCGCAGGGCCTTCAGGAAGTTGTTGATAAGCACCATGCCAAAACAAATATGTTGGCTGCAACTGATGACGGTGAGATCCATGCCACAGCTAGAACCACGACTTTAGCTTTACACATAGAGAGTGCTGATCAAGGCTAAAGGTGGCGCCGTTCCGGCAATCTCGCTAGATGGCGATCTCATGTGGCTCGCACCCGTGAACATCGGCACTCCACGTCAGCAGCTATACCTAGATCTTGACACTGGCTCATCTGATACGTAAGCAACCGTTTCGACTTACCATCATGTGAACTACTTAGAAGAGTAACATCCAGTTACTTGGAAGCTACTGCCTGTCATAAAAAAGCTCCAAAAATGTTTCATTCTCCTTATACCTTGAATTATCCCACATGATGTCAATCAAACGCTAACCAGAAATACAGCTGGGTCTTTTCAACCGAGACGAGCAAGACTGAGGTGCAAGGTCAAACCCTTTGGGATCCCAGCAAGTCTTCCACATCGGCCCTGATCGACGGTTGCAGCTGGTCAATCCTCTATGGAGACTGGTCGACTTCGGAGGGTACATGCTATACAGACACCTTCGCGCTTGGCAACCTCAGTATCCCGAATATGACGATCGAATCGGCTACGTTTGTGTCTTCCATGTTCAGCTCCGACAGTAATGTGTCGGGACTTGTGGGTCTAGGCTGGCCTGCACTCAAACAGACGACACCGCCCCAGAAAGCCCTCATCGAGTTCCTCGCTGACGTGCTCGACGAGCCCGTTTTCACAGTCGACTTCCGGCACAATAGCAGCGATGGCTCATTCAACTTCGGTTACATCGATGGTCAGCTGCATGAACCCGATATTGTGTATACCAACGTCGATACTTCGGACGGCTTCTGGGGTGTCAAGAATACGGCCTTCGGGATTGGTGGCGAGAATCTCACATATTCATTCCTAACGCCTAAAAATGTGATCGTGGATACTGGCACCACGTTGCTGTACGCCCCTGAAGCTTCGGTCGACACGTACTTCAGCAAGGTGCCTGGTGCCAATTTCTCAGAGCAGGAGTTTGGCTATGTGGTGCCGTGTGATGCCGAGCTTCCAGATTTTCTATGGGAGATATCCGACGACGCGGGTAACGCTGTCAAGGGCGCCATCCCGGGTGCCTACCTCATCTACGCTCATACCGACGATCAGATGTGCTTCGCGGGGCTTCAGTCTATGGACTCTTTCAGCGGAGTCGACGGTATTTTAGGCGACATATTTCTAAAGAGTGCCTTCTTCATCTTTGACATAAAGCAGAAGCGCCTTGGCATCGCACCCAAGCATCTGAATATCAGCAATGGTAAGCGTTATGAGCATCAGCCCGCAAACACTAAAAAGGGGGATAAGTAGATATTATTCTGATTTAAGACCTCCACTTCGTGCAGATCCGTGGATAAGGATAGGAGAGGGCGATGAGGATGCCTTCAAGTGGAGAGATCTGCTTTCATTACACATTTGGACGAGGGAACCTAGTGGCATCACATCGTGGCAATCCTGATTAATAGTTTTCACCGATGTTGTTATTACATGGTTTGTGCGTAATGCCACCAGGTGAGATAGACAAGTAACTGAACTAAAAGGCTGAGAATGAAAACGTGATTGAGACTAGGGACTGAATTTTGCTGTGAAGGTAGTGGAGCGTGCGTGCCAGAATGAAATATATTTCTAAAGATGCAATGCGTGCATAGAGGTTGGTTTCGTATTTCTGCCATCTTTTGCTTTGACAGCCACGAGTCTTAGCGTTGAGATTCGTAGATTAGATTGCAATGTGTTGTATTGCCCGCTTCTTTCACCTCAGCTTTTACCTTACAGCTGGTGAACTTTAGGTTTAAATAATGAGATTAAAATTAGATAGATAGGTTAATGAACAGAAGATTAGAGACATTTTAGAACCATATTTCGATCTCTCAACTTTAACTATCCGGTGTTTTGAGGATCTGGAAGGCCAGGCGTTAGGCAGCTTTCATTGGAGGGGTTGGAGTCTTTGCGACATTGATGGTGGTAAGATATTAGTCTAGAACTATGTTATTGTGGATTTCCTCACAGGTCCCGCTTAGAGTCACTAACCAAGGTTTGCATGATTTAAGTGACGGCTGGCTTGTTACCTAACTTACTAAGTAGTTAAACGAGTAGATAGACGAGCAACCAGTCTCAGAGTAGAATTGCCACCAGTTCTCGAAGGAGGCTTTGGTGTCTAGATTGGCATTGTCTCAAACGTTGGGGTTCCTGATAAAAATATACAAACTTGGACTAAGTCCGTGTCATCGTAACCAGTATTCATGTCTCCTATATACGTCCCCTCTACCGCACCCTCCTTCCCAGTGCACATATCCGCTCTTTCCAAGTGAAAACCATGTCAATTATGCCGATGATGATGATGATGCTGCTGCTGCTGCAATGCTTTCTGAACTCATTTAGTTACTGCCACCGAACAATGACCGTCTCACAGCTGCTGGGTACTACTAAAATATTGTAACAGTGAAAAAGTCGTTGAGAAAAGGAGCATGAGGGACGCCAACAAACGCCGAACAGATAGACCGCCAAATATGGGGGTTACCATGTCGCCTAAACATGAGGATATCTTGAAAACCGAGGCGTGTTCCTAACATAAAATGATGACTTGTTGCTTCGGAGCTCTAGGGTTGCGTTGCCCTTGTATGCCGTCCATGCTGGCTTGTGTATCCAAAAAGGGCCATCCGAGACACAAGGCTGACTACCCTGAATCTAGAGGGCTTGGGCCGTAGATGTGAGGTACGTGGTCTCTACGAGGAAAATACTGTTCCGTGATCGAAGTCGCGTAAGTGCCGTGGAAACATCGTGTCGAAGCACAAACCACATCTAGGCTTTGTCTCCTTCGAATCTCAAAGATCGCGCGGACAGTGTGCATGCCAGACATCGGCCCCGAGGATATCCCGCAAAAATTTAGCTGTCGCGGTCATCACCATCTTTTGGAACAATCACATAGTCAGCAAAACTTCGGGTCTCGGCGTCACGGTCGAGAGATGAGGAGCTATTGACGAGTTCGGATTCACCTTCGCTGGCTGTGGGAGTGGGCGGCATTGCGCCTCCGTGCAAGGGCGCATGTTGGGCTTGCTTTGCAGTGCCCGGCCTGGACGTTGTCTGGAGTGGTCTCTGGGATAGCTCTTTTTCGGAGGACTTGGCGGACTGGACGGCCTGATCAAACTCGGTGCTCAGGGGTTGTCGTTGAGCTTGCGGGCTGCCACCAGACCCGCTACCCTTGGACATCTGCAACCGCGCCTCCATCTCTTTGAGGCGGGCCTCTAGAGCTTGTAGCTCTGTTTGTCCGGTGGTAACTTGTTGTTTCCTGTATATAGAAAGAGCCATATGAGCCTCTGCTTGCTTGTGTTCTGTGTTTTGTTTTTGCAGGGAAGTAGGTAGTGGACGTGAAGCATAGCTCTTTGGTGGGTTACGGGACGTACCGCTTGTCCACTTTCTCACCCAAATCGGCAATGCTGTTCTCGATTCGAAAGATGTCCATCAACTCGGCGCTAAAGGAGCGGGCAATTGTCCTATATCGAACATGGCCCATTAGTCTGGATTGAGCTCACTGTATGGGTGGGCGTGGACGCGGAAGGCTGGGGATTCAGGGGCTAGAATAACTCACGATTGCGGACGGCGGCCACTGGGCACCCAGTCACGATCAAGCTCCTCGTCGGTTCGGTCCATGTTGGCAGAAGTGAGGCGGGTTGGTGACAATGGATGTGAGTAACGGGTATTGCTAGAAGCTATAGTTCTGAGGCTGGTCAAATCGAATTGCCGATGCTGAAATGACGAATGTTGTGAATGAGCTGGTAGTCAATAGGTTCGTAGGTAACAACGGTTGGCAGGTAGCGGCGGTAGTTATTGGACTTTTGGCGGTGGGGGAGGGAGGGCCTACTGTGTTAGGTACATGGAGGTGGATGCGGGTGCAGGGAGGTTTGATGACCAGGGAAAAAAAGGGGATGGATGGGAGGGTCAGCCGCTGTGGTGGGACGGGTATTTCCTTATTCTGTGCCCAGCACTTGAACAAGGGAGGTGCCGGGACAAATGCAAGTACAAGTAGGTACCAGCAATCTGAAGTAATGGAGTATACCCGTGCAGAGTGGACGCTGCCAGTGGTGCATGTGCGTGTAAATGAGGCTGTTGCATTACCATTCATGTTACTTGTGTCGAGACATCGTTATGCACCCGATTAGCCTGCCCTACACTCTCAGGCCACTTTTCTATTCTGGGTCACCTGAAACCATTTTAGACAAGAATGTGTATAATAAGCATTGGAGGCTTGCAGTCGAGATGAAAGGTCGCGTGTAAGCCCGTGAGGTGAGGTTACTTGATCATAAGCCCCCCATACAATGCATTGTAAACCGACTTCTTGTTAGCCTCCTCGAGGGCCGGCTTGGGCCTGACACCGTCAGCTGCTAAACCAGCTGGGACTTTCAACACATACGGACCTTGTTCTAAGCTTACATACGGTAGGTACTTGGAGTCACATGAGAGACTTCTCCATGCGATGTGTGTCGGTCCATGTCTTCCAGATTGCGGTGATCGAAATCAAAAGATATCTCACCAGCGGTACGAGTAATGAACCGAATAATGCAATACAACCATCATCATCCCGTATTAAGCGTTCTGACTGATTTAGCGCCTCACCACTCGCCGCTCCCCTGTCAACGTCTATCCAATATCGAGAAGCCCAGGCTTCCCAATTTACTCACCTACTAGGTAATGTAGGTACATAATCCCAATTCCATCTGGGGAATACTCAATAATCCCTTGTCGTTGCCAGTCTCTAGTGCTCTCCTAACTGAATCGTCGTCTATCTTCGTAAAACATAAAGTCGCACTCCCCACAATTACATGTGCTAAGAAAAAGGGGTTGATTAAACATGCATATGGGAGAAGCATGCATAATTACATTTATATAATTCATTCGACTCTTCTTGGCGTTGCCAAACTAGTCGATTTCCTATTAAACAAAACTTCCCATTTCTTTTTTTGTTTTAGCATAACCCTTAGATGGCTAGAACATAGCAAAAGCCGTCATTCTAGGAACAGATCGACCCATCCCAATTTCGAGTTCTCAGCACCAAGATCGGCCCGCTCATCTCTTGAGAACCAAGACGCAGGTGCCAGCTACTATCAACCACCTACTCTACTGTCAAGAGCCGAATTCCGAATCTGAATTTGCATTTGCGATTTGATACAAGTGTCAATAGTGCAGCAGATCCCGCTCTAGTCCCATTCTTAGGTCACTCGTTGACCAGGTTGCTACTGCTTCGTACTTACCAGAATTACGGAATTCTAAACTTTGGTTTAGCGATGGTTAGTCGAGATAGTTTACAGGCACAAACGTGTCTAAAACTTTTCAAACCCTCTCTTGCCTGTCGTAGGGATGGAGTTGTGATCGATCCTTATGACATCAACTACCTATCATCATTGCACATGGTCGTGCTTCGAACCTGACCCTATGCGCAAATAGTGTCTGCGCCTCCCTTTACCACATCAGCCGTTCTCTTGAAGCACGGCACGTGTAATACTCGCGTGCCCCTCTATAGCCTTTATCATACCAGCCCGACTCTACTCAGTGGAAAAGTCTTAACTTCTTTGCTTGAAGTCTAGGCATCGGGCTAAGACTATGGAATTCGGCGTAGTACCCGGTTTGGGGACAGACCGCAAGGCTGGCTTTTATAGAAGAAAATGAAACATAACGATAACTCACGTCAATGGTAAGCGTACTGGGTTTCTCATCTAAGTTTAAGCCCTTTACTGTCGTTAGCATGCCGATTTTGTTCTTTGATACTGTTTATAAGGCCTTTTATCATTTATGTAGGTTTCAAAGCAAGGAGCTGTACAATATCAGACTGTGTACTTTCATGGTGACGTCTGCGGTAGGGACAGCGTAGATATCTAGGTAAAGTAGGCTATGAAGTATAGGGCACGTCTTGTCCAAGAGGGCCTGGAGGGGAGATCGCGTTAGATAAAGCGATAAGAACGATATGGAAGATAAGAACCAGCTCCTGCCGATGAAATTTGCTTGCGCCGGGTTGGTCCACACAGATCACCTATCTATCTACGTACCCGCTCCTAAGTTCTCCCCAATGCTCCCCGTCCCAGTCCCAGTCCCCAGAGAAATCGATCAAACCACTCCCACACTCGTACACGTAGAACTGCTGACAGGTCTTACGAAACGTCGACTCAAATCACGTGATATTCTGCCAGACGGTCGCCGACCAAGCAAAAATTTCAACGCGAATAGCATCATCAAAAGATTGCTTGCACGGTCGATTAATTATCCCAAACGCGGTCGGACTAGTCCTATAAGACTTCCGTGACCTGGATATATCGTCCTGCAGCATTTCAGTACGTGTCCGACACGTCTCTGGGCGTGAGGATCAATTTAATTCCCTTCGGTTGTGCTAACCGTAACACCAGATCCTGGCGCCGATTCACCATCTGCAGCGACGTGACGGTCCCCTCGACCACGGCCGAGGTGGATACTGGGGCATGAATAATTCGAACCCGACAGCCTACACATCGCTTGAAACACTATTCCTTTTCCAACTACTCGGCAAACACGGCTTCATCAACGGCAGTTTTGAACGCATCTCCGAAGAACTCAAAAATACCCCCTTAGTCCATGAGCAGGAAGAGTACGATGCTGGTCGGTTAACGCCCGAGTCCCTCCAGCAGCTCGCCCTACAGCTCCTGCGCGAAGAGCAGAGGCGCGACGCTGAGGCGGTTGCTGAGAAGGGTGCGAATGGCCTGTCGCCAACTTCCAAGAAGCGGAAATTGCAAAGCGCTCCGCTTCCTACTCTGAAGGAAGCGCATGAGCAGCCCGAGAAGTTACCTATACTGGTCGATAGATTATACGCACGATTTCGAGATGATCTCGTCAGGCGAATTCGGGAGGATGAGCGACAATACCAAGAGCGAGAGCGGGAGATCGATGAGATTGAGCGTGGGGAATGGGATGAGAAGATAACCCAGAAAAGGCACGAGGAAGTTGTTCATAGTAATGCTCCTGCCGACAGAGACGTTCAACCACTCAAACCCAACGGCTCCGCGGTACCGACGCCAGTCACGGTCCCAGCTCCAGTGACAGTCCAGCCTACGATACAAGATCCCACGAAGCGAAGCGAACCAACCCCCACCCCTATCCCTCCTCAGATACTCCAAGAGAAGAGGCCATTACAGCTAAGTCCTTCTCCTGCACCGGCAGTGCGGCCTATAAGCGAGCAACAGCATATCACACCAGACGGACGCCTTCCACAAGAATCCAATAGGGTCTCTAATGGTACGACACCCGTCCTTCAGCATCCACAAATCGCCCAAGGGTACAATTCACACCCTTCTTCTGCCACACCGCAACCGCAGCCGCATATGCCAGATGGCTCGCAGCGACTTGAGAGTATACCCAAGGGGAGAAGTCCGGCACCAGGTCAACAAGGACAGACGCAGACGCCTGCCCTGAAGTGGGAACCGCCATACCAACCTCTACATCATCTGCCTCATCAAACACCAGTGCCCTCGCCACGCCCTCCATACAGTTCAGGGAATTCTAGACCTCCGAGTTATGCCCCTCCAGTCCAATCTAATCCTCCTCAAGCATCCCAACATGCACAGAATTATGCTGGTGGCAAACAACCCCTAGGGCAGGCAGTCTCCCAACCTTGGCTTCCAACGTCCGGGAACAGTGCTCCGTCTCCTCCGGTGCTTTTACACCCACAAAAAGCTAGCCAAATTCCACCCTCGTTACAATCCTTACCTGTAAACGCAACTCCTGATGGAGCTGGGCAGCAAGTTCCGCATCGGCGGCCACCTGTATCAGCAGTCGCTTCTCCTAGTCCCAGCGTTCCCCCGAACACACATGTACAGCGGCAGATTTCAAGTGTATCAACCCCAACTCCTATTCGGCCACCTGCGGGACCGGTAATAACACATCCTGCCATTACAACTGCTGCCAAACCTTCCACGCCAGCAATTCAACGGTCCCAACCACCAAGTTCGGTTCGACCTCCTCAGCCACAGCCTCACCCTCATCCTTCGCCTCGCTCTCGCCAGCAACCTATTCCAACTACTCCGTCTCACCAACAAGCCCAGCGTATTACACAATCATATGGCACTCCATTCAACCAACATCATACGTCAGTAGGTGGGCCCGATTCTACCCAACGACTTCAGTTACCAGCCGTCCAAACTCCAATTTCGACTCCACAAGCCTCGCGTTCGTCTTCTACGATTCAAGGTCAGACTCCGATTGGGGTCAATAATTCCTCCCATGTCATCAGAGGCCATGGCACGAAGTGGATATCGACACCAACCCCGGCAACTCCTCGGATGGAGGACATAGGAGGCTACTTCGATATTCAGAGCCCACTCATTGAGCCTATCAGCCCTCCTATGCGACCGGCTCAGATTCCCAAGACCTCCCCGGATCAGTCCAGTAAGAAGGATAGTAGTAAACCTGTAGTAAAACCAGACATAAATAAGTCGCGGACGCGCCCGCCGCGAGTTGCACAGAAGGTGGAAACTACACCACAACTTGCGGATGTTGCAGTCGAGCCAGATTTGCCAGCTCAGGGAATTAAGGATGAGGAGGCTACGCCGCGGGCGCTTGAGGAAGCTGTTGAGACCACCACCGAGGAGCGTGTACAGAGCCGTGTGCCACAAGGAACGAATATCTTGTCTAATAAGCGCAAACGACAGGATAGCCCTCAGAACCGTGACGCACCAAGCCCTGCAACACACGTCCTCTGGACACGTGCTTTCCACAAGATCAGTATGGCAGCGTTGGATCAGATTATCGGGCATCGGTATGCCAACATGTTTGCCAACCCTATTAAGCCTAGGCTGGCACCGGGTTATTACGATATTATACTTCGGCCGCAAGACCTTAAAGGCATACAGAAAGCTATCACAGCAGGGTCGAAAGCTGCCTCTGCAGCCGTTGCAACTATGCCTGACATTGACCCCAACGCGCCCTCTGTCTGGCTCCCTATATCCATCGACTTGGTCCCCCCACGCGGTATTATCAATATTGCGCAGCTTGAGCGGGAGTTAATTCATATGTTTGCTAATGCTATCATGTATAATCCTGATCCGCTGCGAGGTCTTGGGCCATCATTCCTTAAGAGCTACCAGTCCAACTCTGAAGAAGGTGATGATCTTCGAGGGTACGAGTTTGATGAGAACGGGGTGGTGAAAGACACGCGCAACATGTTTGCTGAGGTAGAAAAATTACTAGGAGATCTTCGTAGTGAGGTGGTGCCTCGAGCCCAGGCTATCGGGACAGGCAGTCGCAGCGTAAGCGCTGCTGTGGGCGAATTGAGCACAGTGGAAGACGACGGCGATGAGCAAGCAGGTGATGCTAAAAGACGAAGGATTCGAGGCTAGAAGCCGGCGCACGAATATTCCAGTAAGGCCGGGACGGTAGAACTCACATCGTCAAACTTTCAGAGGAAGGGTCGTCAACGCGAGAGGGCAAATCCGTCAGCCGTATATTGTTAAATAGTCACGTGGAAGCAATTCAACGCATATGTCAGGCACGGGGAAATACCCTTTGACATTTGCTAAAGATATGAATGAGTGCCCATCTCGGCAAATGAGCTCTCGCATACTAAATATCCTCCTAATTACTGCATTGAATATTCAGATGATCATGCATGTGCTCTAAGTAGTTTTGATTAATACTTGAACGAATCCCCAGCGAACCACTCAGAGAGCCTTGTGTGCTCCACTTCAGTATCTCACATATAGCATTTCGTCGTATTGGATAAGTAAATATTGCAAAGACGCGTGTACTCGAGAATCGCCACTTGGGATATGCACATAGATAGCAACCCGTTCTTTGAAGCCATCACGCTTGCTATCAGGAGCACCTTCGCTGTTGTTATTGCTCATACACTATTCTTACTACTCAAGATTTTTCCGGTAAATATTTACACTCCCTCGATTTGAATAGTCAAGTATCTTACGGTTGTCATCACCCCAAGATTCGGTTCGCATACTGTACGGTTAAGATATGAGCAGTGCGCGTGGAGACGCGTCGCGTACTACAGTCCCTCACGCACGCACCCTTACCCGCATTGGTTTGCACATATGGCCCGGCGCAGAATCATTGCAGATTCTGAAGATGAAGATGAAGTCGATGTCGAATATTTAGTGATGAGCCCTCTAAAAGACAATGTTGACCGTCCGGAGCCTGAACCGCTAAGCCCGCATCATCGGCCCTCGAGCCCAGCGGATCCGAAAGCTCACAACCACAGATATGACAATACGGAGCCCTCGTCTCTCATAGATATTCATGACGACCAGCAAAATTTAGCAGTGCAACAATCAAACCTCATCGAGAAAATTGTCCGACAAAGCCAGAGGGCGAGCGCTAGTAGCGGCAACATTTTACTTCCCGCCAAAGGGCAGGAAAGAAAGGCGGACCTATCCTCTGGCACGGACGTGACATCGCCGGTTTTAAGTAGGCCCCAAGGCCATACAGCGCTTCTCAGCGATGGTGCATCCGAGTTTACTACGCCTCGCAGGAGCAGGGTACAGGAGTGGGAGGTCCCAAGTAGTGCTGAGGCCGCTACCGCACCACCCAGCACCAAGGGCTCAAGAAGCAAGGAGAAGGTTTATGGCAAAAGGAAAAGAAGGAGATCAAATCTGATGTCAAGTTCTATTGCCGCCGAGATGTTTGCAGCTGAGGAGGCTGAAGAAGCGACAGTTGAGGAGACGGATTCCCATATCCAGCTACACGCAACGGAAGAAATGGGATTACCACCGATGACAACGGCAAAGAAGAGAAAATTATCATTGCATGAGTCTGCCTTACCAAACGCGACAAATTTCTACATTGCTCAGAGCGAGCTCACGACAATGCAAAAACTCGAGTACCAGAAAGTCAACGTGCCCACGCCTAGTTATGCTGGACTACCGGGGTCTCTAGCAACGAATCAAAAGTCAAGCGGTGCTACAACCATTGCTTATTCAACACCGAGTGGATATTCATCAATCCCACCGCTGCCGTGGGAAAGGCTTCCTGCAACTGCTACGCAGCCTGCTAGCTCTCGCCCAAATAATATCATAAACGTGAGCTTTAACGACCATTATAAGGTTTCTATAGCTACTAATTTGCTCTAGATAAGTTCTTCACCAGATGTGATTGCGTCTGGCTATGACATTTCCCGCGAAAGGAACCCCGCCGTTGTTTCAATAATTGAGACAGCTGAGTCCTTCGAATCCCCAGCTAAGCCTCAAGTTGTGTCTCCTGTCAGTAAGAGGAAGAAAGCCAGCCAAAAGGCTGAAGAAACGGATGAATTAGGTCAAGATGATATCTGGGACACCTATGATATCGGGCTAACACGAGAATCCCATCAACCTAGAGCAACTAAGCGAAGATCAGCTGTAGCGGCTAGTCTTCTATGTATTGAGAGTAACACAGGTGTACAAGAGCAAGCCTTAGAAGAGGCAGAGACCCAAGCGCAGAATCCCTCCAGGATTTCAATACCAACTCTATTGGATACAGATGAATTAGAACCGCAGCCTGAAGTTCCACCTAAGAAGCGAGGCCGCAAGAAGAAACAGCCTGCTGTCGAGGAAGTCTCCGAAGCGACAGGTACAAATGAAGATCAGCACTTGATTGAGAACTATGCTGCTATCTCTAAAGCATCCGAAACGGAGACTCAAATAGAAAAGCCGAAGAAGAAGCGAGGGCGTCCACGCAAGCTAGACCCTCCGAAAGCAGACGGAGAATCATTATCTGGGCCAGCCGTAGTTGATGAGCCGCTAAAAGCAGGCTCACCTCCGAACGACAGTAAGCTGAAAGAATCTGCTATAGTTGCAGAAAAACAGGAAGACGGTGAATCGAAGGTAATGGGGAAGAAGAGGAAGTCTCTGGAGGAGAATGAGGACACACAGTCAACAGAGGATAGGCTGCCTCTGCATGAGGTGAAGAGTAATTCAAGGTCACCATCCAAGCTGTGCTCCGCTAGAGAGTCATCTACGAAGACAGGGACAGAGTCCAAAGATGGAAATTTGATGTTGAAAACACCGTCGAAAGAAATCCCCAAAGTTGCTGCTTCACAGTCGAAGGTCACCTACAGAGTTGGTCTTAGCAAGCGGTCTCGAATCGCGCCCCTGCTAAAGTTCATCAAGAAATGAAGGGAAAGGTAAAAGATAGCCCACGGATCTGGCCTTGACCCTGGAATCGTTGGACTTCACCCTGTCGGTTTCCATTAGATGGCAATGTTATCAATTCACAGATAAGCTCTAATCTCGTAGCTCTCCCGGCGGGTTTGCATAGCCTGAGCCATGCCTTCAGTGTATTGAGTGAGTCCCATATTTAGGGAGCTCTAGATGCCTTTAAGTCTTGGTGAACAATAGCTCCCGCTTGACAAGATCATCTCGACAAAACGACATGGCAGTCGCCAAGTGCTCCCAAAATTCCATTGGCAAGGATATTAAGCCACCCTATACGGGACTAATATGACTATAATACTACACTCCGGCCAGTCATATCTATTACACCTGGGTCCGAGCGCTCAGCAACCTGTCAAAGCGACGAGAACGAACGCTGTGGAATGAGGTTAAATGTTTATGGCTCTACCCTACATCATCCTCAGCGTCAGCTCCGTAGCCCAGAACGGCTGGCCCTAGTTCAGCTGTGTTTTGGGATTATGAGGAGTACTTCACCGACAACGATCCTAAATGGTTTCTTAAGAGCGACATGGTCCGCAAGCCAGGTACGACCTTAAGGATACGTGTTGCTGCATGTAGCCACACTTAGATTTTAGTGTTAGGTATTCCAAGAAAAGCTACCACGGTACCCTTTTGGATATTATCGGCTTGGTAGCCGGAGGGAGGGTGATGTGAAGTGCAGCGGCTATAACACGCCAGCTTGTTTGTGGTGGTCTAAGTAGGCTCGGTACTTACAGATACAGTTTCGATTTCAACTGGATGATATCAAAAGGCTTAACGACCTTCCTACACAGACAGGCCCCTGGGTACGACTGAGGGCTGTACCACATTATTTATTACCTTGACTGGCGCTAGTTTTTTGTCGGTGATAGATCAACTCATCAGCTAGAAACAAGCGACGGACTTCTTTTTAGGTTCTTCTGTGATTCAGTCGATTTTTAGGTTGTATACCTCCAGAATGCATCTTGTCCAGACAATATAATAGTCTCACCGCTAGATCCTAACTTAAACGGCTAGGCTAAGAATGACAGCGGTTTACAGCCAACGTCATCCTCTTCACGAGCTTACCAAAAATCGTGTATCTATATGTGTGCTCTTCACCTTCCGGTGCTACTAGTTTAACTAGCACGCTATAAAACGGACAAATGTTGAACGCCAAGGGTTAGTCGTACATGTGAAGTACATGTTCTCATTCAGTAACTATAAGCAATATATTGGCGTCCTATAAGTGTCAACCACGAATAACTCAAAATTACAGGCCCTTACGATAACCTTTCAACATCTCTCAATGCCAACCGTTTCACATCCTCGATCCAGAGATAATATCAGGGGCTTAGGTCAGCATCTCATATTTAGCCGCTTTATAAGCTGCTTCCCCCACCTTTCTCTCTCCACAAGCGGTAAGAACGGAACGTTCAACATCTTCGTTTGCCAAACAAGTGTGAGCCTATGTTGATTTTCAGGACACAGGTTGTTTTTGTGGAAGGGGTAGAGCTCCAAGCTGATACTTCTAAACTTTCACGCTTCCGCCATGGCAGAGCTGCATAGTCTACCAACCGAAACTCTAGTTCTGATCCTACAATTCCTCGGCGTCATCGATCTACAGTCAACACTCATCGCACAGCGTGTGAGCAGACGGTTCCGAGGAATTATTCAAGATGCGGTATTATACCATTATCCACATTATCTATCTAAGGCCGGCATTGCCGGCACCACTGAGACTGTAATCGAGATCGGAACTAAAATCAACCCGCTCTGGCAATACAAGTTTAAAAGCCTCTTTAACTCTGCTGACTGCTTCACGCCGTCCGAGCGCGCCCGCTACTGGGTCCTAACACTCGATGGCGACGCGACTCTGCCCTTCCGGCGTCTGCCATGGGCAGCCGCTTCAGACCCATTGTGCCGTGAAGCGTTCTTACGACCGGAAGCATCGTGGCGCGGGTTAAGTTGCACCTTCGGGTCCTCGCCACCCATCAGGTGTCTCGACATAGTCAAGAGCTTTGACACGGACACCGGAACACCGGTGACGTACTCTCAAGTGGAATTGCCCGCCTCAGGGTTGACGATGGGGCTTTTATACGATATCCTACTGTGCGAGGAGACTCTCTACGGACCTGAGACGGGTAGTTGGGAGCTTCTTGTTGGGAAAAGCCTGAAAAGCTTCGATGTCTTGTATCGATGGGGCTGCTTCATCATTGATCAGCCTGGTGAGTCACATCTTGTATGTGAGGTGGAAGGCGGAGCTATTTTGTATGTTAGGGGAGGTGGAGGGTGTAGCAAGACTGTGCTGGGCAAGCAAGAATGGATACCAAAACGCTTGGAGGGTACACGGCCCAGATTCCTCCCCTGGCAAGGCCCGCTGCTGGATCCGACGCAGACGGAGTGGTTTCAGTGAAACATTAAGGGACTGCTGTTCTCCGAAAATTCATCCCTCCCGATATCCGAGTGAAGATTGGGGAAGGTACTCTCACTTTTATTTGATGATAAACTGCATCTTGCCTACCTTAGTACTGAAGGCACATCTCGTATCGAGGTACTTTCATGTTGTGATCTAACCAACAAGTGGATGCCAGCATCACCAGACTGCTGAGAGTAGCGACTAAAGTGACAACTATTTTATGATAACAGAGGAGACCTCGGGCGGTACCAGAACGAACACACATCGGTCATGTCTACGCTGTACGCAGACAAACTCATAATCTCGATCACCTTAGCTGTATGTCTCGGCGAGCTCGTTGTGCTTACCATCAGTATCCCCTGCCATAAGTACCTCCGTACCTCCTTCTGTTACAAAGATGTGGTCATCAATCTTCCGGATCATGGGCCCTCTGGTACTGAGATCTTCGAGGTGGGAACGCACAGTAGTGGCTCTAACCGCGCTGTTAACTGCAAAGCTTCGGAAGGGGTCTTTAACGACAAAATACTTCATAAAAGGATACTATTGAGGCCCCAGATGATGATGTGTATCTAAAGTTGACTCACCAGGGCCCATCGAAATGTCAATATCGGCGAAATTCTCAAAGGTCATGGGCCCCAGAAGGACTATTGACGTTCTACTCAGAGTATAAGACTGATACCCAACAGGCCAGACCAACTCCCTGCCAAGTCAACAGCAGACAGGCCGACAGCATTGTGTTTCTTGCTGAATTGTCAACTTAAGAGACCGGAACTAAACGCAGTAGGATCTTTCCAGTCATTCACGGTCGTCCAATGGTCGTATAAGTAAGACCATATATATAACTATGATTGTCCCAATAACAAGAAAACTGCCAAAAGACGACTTGCGTCATCTTTGCTTAAATACTGCCGGAAAGGCTGAAGCACACCGAAGACTAACGCGTAGTCTCTTATATCAACCAATCGCAATCTCAAAGGAATGAAAGGAAGTTGAAGTCTTGATTAAGATGCTGCCTCTGGTGCGTTAGCCTGGCCATAGCCATTGCAACCCCTCATCTTGGCAGCAGTCCTTCATGCTGCTTAGGTTCGTTTGGAAACATAGCTGTAGGTCAAGCTGGCAACTATGAATAGAACACCACCCTAGTATAACTTTTCTACGGCCTAAAATCATAGTGAACTTCTCCCGGTTTACTGAGACCAATGTCGTCCCACTTAAGTCACCACTGAGGTCACCATTGCAGCCTCTAACTACTTAAATGGATTGGGAACAGTTACTCCATAAACCCTTGACGAACCACCCTTCATAATACACTAAAAAAATACCAGTAGGCGGTAATCCTCATTCCACTGCCGTCGAGGGTAGAGAAACAACGCTAGAAAGCCACCCCCAACAACGTTGGTGAGCTTACTGAAAGTTTGTCACCCAACCGAAGTCTGAATTCGCCTCTGGTAGTATAGACCAAATGAAAAACTCGGCAGAGCTATATCCATATTACATGCAGATGTTCTTCTCGTTGCTCAGTGAGGAGAGGGGAAAAGAAATGCGTGCTTGAAGAACGTGAGCGTGTAATCGTGGTGACGTTCCGTATATCGCTTAGAATACGACTTACGAAGTAGTTCCATTATTGCCTATTTCGTCGAAAGCATATTGAAGGTTTGCATTCAGAGAAACCGTAAGCTCAAGAAACCACCCCTCCTTTGAATGTAGAAGGGCTTAACCCTGCATAGATAATACCAATCAGATAGGCTCTATTAATAACCGTTTACACCAAGAAGAGTAATGGTTGACTCATTCCCCTTGGACGCCGTTGTAGCTAAGATCGGATTTATTGGGGGCTATCTTAACGACTACTCGGTGCAGTTTTCAAGTAATAGTAGCTGTATTTCCATACTTTTTCCTAAGGGAAGGGTAGTAACAAAGCAAAAGTTTCGAAATAGTCAATATGCCGTGTACTGGAAACAAAAGTATATCTCTCCGTGGACAGCTAGCCTTAAGATCATTTACATTGCGACACCTAGACCAGCAGCATGTCTAGCCCTATGGCCACAGCATATAGCAGGTAGACATGTGATGCAAGTTGCAGATAGGGCTTGTATCGCGAATACCTGTTACTCAGGTTGTAGCTATAGAAGCCAGCCTATGGCCTATACATATAATGAGCTCTTACTCCTACCGTTTCTTGAGACTTACCTGCGGCTGCGGCTGCTAATTACAAGTAATTTCTCTTCCGAGTTAAAGATGGCATGGTCAGCTGACCTCTACACACACGTAAACATAAATCTCTTCGCACGTACTACCATTTGTAGTCATTCTACAATGATATAAGCTCCCCGATCAGTACAAATAATATTTTATATCTGATAATGGCTTTACATTCGACTCAAAATTATAAATCACACATATTCTTTTCGGTTATTCACTTTTGCCTGCCTAAGCTAGCAGTCAAGTAAAATAGGTCGGCCTGCTGCCAAGAAGCATATTGGAAAGCAGCAAACTGCTTAGGTCACTACACGAAAACCCCGTATAAAGATTAAAGATTGACTAAGTATAACGGTTAGTTATGACAACCTCTCACGAGTAGTATTATGCGTCAAAATTCCTTGCACCTACAATAGTGGCTGTATTTTGGTTATCCGTATCTCCAATGCCTTAGGTCTGAAGCATCAGACTCCATCGCCTATTTTGCAAAGCGACTTCCGCTCTTGGTGTTAGTTTTATAGTCCTATCTAGTGTATTTGAACTGTACGGCTCCTAGCCGTCTCCCATTAAGCAGAAATGAGAAAATTAGCGCATATTTATCTTGCGAAGGAGCCTGTGAACCATGCTAGGGCGGCCAGCTAGTCTTTGCGGATCGACTTTGTTCAGTTTTGTATTTATAGGCTGCCCAGTGTGTGTGGAAGAACTTGTGCTAAGCCTAGTTTCACGGCTTGCCTCGTCGGGTGTCTCCGATCTTGCCCTTGGACTTAAGTTCCCATGCCTTAATGGAGAGTGCAATGACAATGATCCTAGGCTAGGTGAAATCGACAAGCCGTCCTCGACCTTTGCTTGCAGGTAGCCGTTGAGAGAGCGGGTTACTGCATAGCCTAGAATGGAATCCACTTTACATGCTCTTCCGACGTAAGAGTCTACGAGGCATGTCCAGTGCATAAATGGCTGTTTCGACGAGTTGCCTGCGAGAATACCGGCACGCACGAAGGCAGCCCCTGCAAACCGGTCCATCTCGTCGAGGAAAGGTACATATTTCGGATTATGCTCCCTCTCCAACCAATGACACTGCATGAGAAATTGCTCCATTAAGTCACTGAGGCAGTTAACGTTTTTATAATCGCCCTCTCCGAGATTTAGAGTCTTTGCGTGGCGGAGGAATGATGCGCAGAGGCTTATATGTGGATCAAACAATTGGGACGTCGAGGTAAGGAAATACCGTCCTCTGTTCTCTTCAAGGAAATCCTTAACAGTCCTATGGAGAAAGTGTATGCGGGCATTGGGCCCATGTTTCTTGTAGGTGGGCACTTCAAGGAGCCCCTTGCAACGGCTCTGGAGGCGGCGCCGAGTTTGCTCAGCACGGAAGTTCTGCTCGCTGGGTATCATTTCACTTGTAGAAGCATCTAAGAAGGCACTCTTGGTATTTTCTTCGATGAAAGAAAGAGATAAGAGGCGTAGAGGGGACGCACCATCCCGTCTACCGTGATTATTTTCGTCATTTTCGGGCTGCATGAGCTCTTCGGTTTGCATACTCATTTCTCTCCAGGGTAAGTATGAAGCTCTGACAGCTTGTAAAATACGAGAAGCCTGTTCGAGATATGCCGGTTGAAGCTCTCGGAGTATCTTCTCAAAAAGTTCTCCGAGGTCTCCAGGTAGCAGCAAAAGCCGGGCTTGAAGGTCTGCAATGGTGTCGCCATCCTGTAGGCCCTCAAGAAGTGATTTGACCACGAGGACAACCCAGAGGAACACGCCCGAAGCCTTCTGTGTGACTTGTTCAACAAGCATATCGGCTTGGTCTTGGAAGAGTTCTTGTAGTCGTAGAAACATGACATTTTCTCTGAGTCTATCATATGCAAATTGTCTAATGTCTCTGATAGTGAGGTCTTCCATTCGCAGCGACGGCCGGCTTCGGAACGTGTCCTCAAAAACAAGCCAGGGGCGACTCGACACACAAAGTTTGACGTTGGACTTGTTGGATATAACGTCTAAGAGGAAGCTGACTAGATCCCCACTATCACCTTCAAACTCATCTAAGCCGTCGATCACGAAGAAAAACATCTTGCTTTCATCAGATATCATTGTAAGAAATCCGTTGGACAGCTCTAGCCATGACCAAACTCTGTCGTAGTACCCAAATAGCTCTTGGTGCTCCCATCTGTCTGGAAATATTCGAGGAATTAAGTCTGGATAGTTCGAGAGAATTTGATAAAGCAAGGATCGCAGCAACCCAACCTTGGACATTTGGAGGGGTGTCCCGGAATTCCAGAAGAAGAACCGTCCGGTACAGAGGGGTTTTCCAGCTCCCCATACATTGAGACGACGCTGTAGCCGCTCATCTGCCGAAAGATATTTCATCAGTGTCGATTTTCCTGAACCCGGCTTACCGGTGATCCAGTATAGCGGTTTGTTGGACACCAACCAAGTACTAAAGTTATTCAACCCGTCTTCTTCTGGTAACTCATTTTCATGGAAGATCCAGTCGAATGTTCTTCGATGTGCCACCGCAATCCCATCATACCGGTCCTTTAGATCTGGAAATGCGAGGGATCTGAGTAGCCGGCGCTTGGAATACTCATCACGCTCGTACTGAGCCCCAGCCGATAATGATGCAGAAAAGTCTATATGCACAGCTTTGGTCGTAGTCTCGTCTTGAAGATCTCGACGAGCGGCTTTGATCAGATCTGCTTGCCATTGATTTCCTGACTCGATCGAGTCCATCATCTTCGAATAGTTTTGCTCGATCTTTGCATTTCTGTTCTCCGAAGTCTCGGTGAATGCCTGCAGCCTTTCTTGTAGGCTAGTTAACAGCAGCGAGTCAACTTGCTGCCTGTATCGCTCGAGACGTCCCATAATATCTGAGATTTCTTGCTCTTTCAAGACACTTTTCAGCGCCTGCCGGAAGCTCGCCCATTTCCCCGACGTGTAACCGGCCCTGAGACCCTCGATGACGGCAATGAGCTCCCGCGACAGCTCTCCGACGCCATCGCAGAGCTCTAGGATTTGGCGCTCTGTTGGTGAGGAGGACCCATAGCTACTGAGTTGTGACGCGATTTGGCGGCTTTGTGATTCCAGGGTTCGGCCAATGGCTGCCAGTTCGTCATGCTCTACTAGACTCCCTTGTGTGGATCGGTGAATTTCCCGACTTTTAGAAATCAGACCGCCTGCGAACGTGAGTAATTGAACCACACTGGATGCCAGTCCGATGGCCGAGACAGGGTCCATTTCGCTCAGTATTGGTCCGGTAAGTCATGAGGAATGGTAGAGAGCTCTCAGATAGTGAGTAAATGGCAGCATGAGCTGAGTCGCCATATGTACAAGTACTGATCAGGCAGCGGGGCTTAGACCCCTCCCATGCTACATCTCCCTCTGCATAATTCGCATGGAACTGGCAGCAGGTCGCAACCATTTCTCTCAAAACATAACTGTCTTTTGGCCATCTTGTCTCCAGAATCATTCCGCATCACATCTCTAGCAAAAAAACCCAAAAAAAACTCCCACATTGAGGATTTGAAGTTCATAAATAAATAGAGCGAAGCAGTAGCGAATCAAATACATTCAACGACATGCGTTGATGTGCATCCAGAGATTCATTAACAACCAAATCAACGATCAATGAGACGACCCTCTCTGATTTTTATTTAATCCAAGGAAGGCTTTAATGTGAGTCTAGTCGCCTTCTTAACGGTACCCTTATGTACTGTTATAGCCTTTGCTCTAAATGACCTATTTATTGATAGTATAACCGGCGTCACAACTTGCATAGCTATTTTTTTTTGCTCATAGTTAGGGCTTCGTAGTGGCCAGCGGATCTTCCCCTGTGTCCGAGTTGCCGTATGCGACACGCCAAATGCTTTGAGTGACGAGATGATAACTTCGACAGCGTTGTTTATAACCCATTTAATAAATGCTGTGACTTAGTATGAGATATATGCCAGGGCTTCGTCTGCATAGCAGGATGCCCTTCATTAGTCTGAGTCGTCCATTCCACGAGCGAGAGAACGGGATTTCGTTGGCGGCATGTCGTTTTTAGCACGAGATCAAACTCCTTTGTCCTATCGCCGTTCCCCACAACTCTATCCACGCATGTATAACAGCTGACATACGGACCAAAAAGAACATTACGGCGGCCAATAAGCCACCGAAACGAGTTGGAACATGCTCGTGTTGCCGACGGAACATCTGCTCGTACAGACTGACAGTCTGAATTAATGTTCAAATAGGTTTGTGCAAAGTTTTACGGCATTTTATTAGAATGGAAAGATGCTAAGATGTTCTCGGTTCTTGGTAGGGGTAGGAACTGCAGTATTGAGCGGCGACACTCCCTAAGAAGAGCGGCACCTCAATTTCTGTCACCGCCATGAGCAACGTAATACTTCATCACGTCACTCAATTCGTTAATTCCAAGAAGGCTCGTTTCTTTCTTCGCAGGTAACAGAAGGGTAGAACACAGTTTTGGTGCTTAAGCATTATTGGATTGAGATGAACGACTTACTTTAAACTGGCTGACAATGTCTCGCCATCTCCAGTCGTGCTTGATGGAGGAAAAGAAAGAAGGGCCAGACAACGCATAGTGCTGCCAGTAAGTAATAGTTTATCGCATAAAAAACTGGTTGCTGAGATACCTGTAGGTTGTTATAAAATCTCGACTGTGACTGTACCCACCTTCTTTTTTGTTCGGCTTTCAAATCGGCTTCGGGCTTAGCGCGAAGCTGGCAAGTTGTGCCTGTTCTCCGAAGTGACATTTCACTTATACCGCAAGGCGACCACTACACCAACAAAGTAGGAAACACCTTATCCGGTAATGAGGGATTCTGTTGATCATGGTCAAGAAATAAGTCTGCTCTTTCAAGCAGAGTCATCTCAGGACAGCTGATTGAAATTCTGGCACCGTATTTTTCGTGAGACTCCTCCTGGTCGCCCTTCACTTCGCAATGGTTGCCATTCGAGGATTCGCCAGCAGTTTTGAAGTCTTCCTCAGCGCGGTAGCCCTTTTTTTTTTTTTTTTTTTTGGCATGATCGTTTCGGTGATACCAATAATTCTTGATCTGTATCTGCAATTAGGCCTCTCTTTTGTTCTATAGGCAATTAAAATAATCAATGAATTGGTCTTCTTCACATTCTCGATCATTCTGCCCTGGATGATTTTCTTCTGTATCCTCCGAATCTGGTTTCGCATTTTGATGTCTATATTGTCTTGGACTCTTAGCTAAAAGACAAATGAATAATGCGGGAGCATCTTGCGGTACAGACGCTATATAGATCTCACCAGCTATGGAATGCGAAAAAGATGAACCTTTGCCGGCTGCGAAGAATAGATATTGATTTAACGATATATTTCTAGAAACCTAGCCACGCTAAGCATCGACTCCCTCAAATAGCTGTGAACCAAGAACACCGGAGGAGGCTGGGCACAGAGGTGATAGAGCTTGCTGCAATACCAAGTGCATATATGTCGGAAGGTGAAGCAACATTGGCCGTAATGATAAAAGGTTTGCGAGAAAGTATGCTTTTAGTTCCTGGCGATAGATGATAGTGTGCCGACTAACGAACACCATCTTGGGGTTAAGGATCTTCGATGATTGTGGATGCAATATGTAAAGGCGAGCTGGGAGACCACACAACTTCAGAACAGTAGGTATGCAACCAAAGACAGTGCCACTGCAGTTAAAAGCCTCATGGTTTGCGCTAGGCGACATGTTGCGCATCAGAATAGAGGTCTTAGTATCACCTTGAATAGATGACTCGTGGAGACTGGCCCAAGATTGTGCGAGTTGACTGTTTCCGTAGCGTTCTGAGCGTTCCATATCTTCGTCTCGATAATGTTTTAGGGCTGGATGCCATTGTGCATCGGATGTTTTTGGTAAGCCTAAATCAAAAGGCCTTGACTAGTTGACGCCGCGCCTTAATGAGCTAGCGTCTCTCTAGGTACTTGATGCTTTTAGAGGCAAAGCCTTAATTGCTGTTGTGTTTTCACAGTCGAGGCGGGTTTTCTCGCAGTGTATCACTAAGACGTCGAGGTAGCGTTGGGTCGCTGCTATTGTCTTGGGTTCCAGCCAAAGAGCCAGTTATATTCGGTGAGCTGGCTCCAACCCTTCCACGCTCCTGAAGTCGAAAGTTCATCAACCAACGAACGTGCATCCCAAGGACACCTAATGTACTCCGGATCTCCGTAAGTTGATCCTTGATAGGGAGGGTCTCGTTGAACAGCATCACGGAATGCCGGCCTTCGACTTCATTGAGAGCAGAGGATAGGCGCTCAACTTTGGATTCCATGGTTTCAAACAGCGATAGGAAATAATGGTCTCGGGATTCGTAAGGGGCCAAATCTGTAGTGGCTGGGGTCTCGGGTAGGCTGATGTCTGTCATTCCCTCCGACGTATTAGTCGTGGTTACCGAGAATCCCTTGTTTTCGAGGAACTTGATCCGCCGCTCTTTCAGTTGGTCTTTCTCTTGTAGCACCCTGAGTTCTGCTTGAAGCTCTGCAAATTTTTTTCCAATGGGCCCAACAACCCTATATTCGCACACTTGTGCGTGTTCGTCACGCTGCTTGCGCCTCGTCAGGCGCGAGCAGCCGAGGGATGCAAACTTGCATGGCGCTTCTACTTCTGGACACTCTTTCATATGCTCATCTTGTCTATGGCGCACATAATCCGTTTCACATAACTCGCAGCTCTTCTTTCTGTTGGTACACTGATTGTCTTGATGCTCGTCCAAATCAGCCTTCTCGTATACTTGTTCGCAATATTCACATTTGACGTCATAATGCAGACATCCTTTTCCCGAGTCTTTGCGAGCTACCGTCTTGTTACAGGAAGGGTGTGGACAAGATACAAGGGTCCTGTCGCAATACCGAGTGACATGGTTCTCAACAAGAGATCTTGCTACCACAAGGCTGCACCCACGCGATCTATTTGGACATCGGACGAGGAGATTATCGAGTTGATTATGGACAATCTTAGGAGCGGATCGGGTCTCGGCAGCGAGTTTCAGCGGGAGACGGTCGACAGGGCAAACGGGGTTTAGGCTGTGAGCCTGAATGATGCACCTTTGACAGAAGACATGATCACAATTCGTTATGGTCGGCGATACGAGTGCCACACGGCATATCGGACATATAAGATTCTCGTCTACTTCACCCTCATACTCGAGTGCCCGAAGATCCACGACGGGTGATGAAGTCTCCCCACGAACGAAGGGTCGAAGAGCCAGAGTAGTGGTAGTTGAAACTAAGCCCTCCTCGGGCGTATTTGGTGGTGGCATGTTCCGGGAACGGAGCTTTGGGAATGGTTACTACTCTTGAGATTGCTGGAAAGCCATGGGGAGCTGGCGTGGGCATTGGCGAAACGGCTACTTTACATTGCTAGAGCTGGGGGTTCACGTCTTGACGTGGCAGCGTGGATGAAGTTGATGAGTCGTTCGAGGTTTCACCACTTTTGATATGCACAACAAATTGGGCTTAGCGCGCTCGCCGCTGTTGCTCAGGCTCGGCTCACCCCATTGTCAATCAGGTGACTGAGGAGCTACATTTATGTATAATTTATGCAGAGTGAAACGGTCCTCAAATGGGTTGGTCTCGCCCTTGGTTTAAGGGCTTTTATGTAGTGTTTTTTTATTTGCACAAGAGGGTGGATAGCCAATCAGGTAAACTTTTTAAGGTCTACTTGGGTCTAGCATGGTGCACAGGTTAGGTTGGCTGTGACCCACTATATGCATGCGAGTCTATATGTGCTTTTTCCAATGCCACAGCCTAATGGCTGACTATTTGGATAGCTAGATAGCAAGCCGGATAGTTAGCCGGGTAGATAGTTAGGATAGCTGACTATTTCGCTAATTGTTATAGTTCTTTATATGAATCGAGGGCTTTTTATGTGCTTAGTCACGGATAGCTGGCTGGCTGACCGGCTGACCCCTATCCGTGCCGCTGGCTACTTACTTAAGGAATCTGCAGGTCACATGACATACCCACCTGCACACACACGAAACCAAGTTCTGCTTAGCATTTCTGTAAATAGATTCCGTCCCTCTTCACCTTAAGATTAGATACAATTGGTAACCTTTTAAAGCTCAGTCTCTTGGTAAAACTGTGACATCCTTAGCTTAAGGCCTTTTATAAATGCGTTTAGTTTAGAGTTAATGTTACTAGCCTCGTTTTTCTTAATTTAAAAGCCGTTAGTTTAAACTTATAGGGTACATTGCTTTAATCTTTTTCATATTATTAGTAGTAAAAGCTAAATGATATTTCTTATATAAGTAGACATTAACATTTAACAAGGTTACTCAGCTTTAAAAGGCTAAACACATATTTAACAAACGCCGGGGGACAAAAAACAAGAGATTCCGGGCTAAAAAGAGTACTTACTTTTATTAAGGGAAATTGTATCTAGGTCTTTAAAGAGGGTAATGGTTTGACAGGTCAAGAAAATGGTAAAGGTAGTGGTCATCCAGCGAGGGCACCTAGATGCGCGAGCCGACGTGGCATATACAGCAACACCGCTCATAATATGCAAAATTTTACAGCAGAGGTAGAGATGCGTAATGATGAGAATTCCGATTAATTTGGACTAATTAAATTACAATGTAACTGTTATTCCGAGTGCAATTGAAATACATTCTGAGATTATGATCGTTCGCTTATCTTTCGCGTTACTATCGACCTACTGTCTTTTGCTTGTAATTTACTTGCCTGGACACTCTTTCTAGTCCTTATCAACTGTTAAATGCTTCAGAGACGCAACTGTATATAGCCGCTTTCTCGAGACGCCCTGTGACCGAACAGGCTTGGTGGCCCCCGTCCGACCCCTGCTCGCCTGTTTTTACATATCGATTTTGACCCTCAGCCCAGAATCATCTTGTCATAGCACTGAGCCGATCATACCGTATGATTCGATAAGAAAACACCAACGGGCCAACATGAAAGGACCAACATGAAAGACAACGGACCAACATGTAAAAACCAACGAATTGCATCGTGAGTAAGTAAGTGTCTGCTTCGGATACGGTCTATAAAAGGTGAGATAGCTGCTCTTATAGTATTTACTCGATGTGAATTTCCTCAGATTCCATCAACAGTTTCTTTACTCTCTAAGTTGCTATCTTCGATTACACAATTATTGTCCCACCGTCACTTGTCTTCTAGTAATACAATGGCCTCCCTCACCGATACCTTCGTGCCTGCTAGCACTTACAACACTTTGCCCTTAATTAGCCAAGTTGCCGGGGCACCCATTGATCATTCCCAAGATCTTCAAGACCTCCGCGAATTGCTGAGCAAGCACAATGTCCCCAAGGGCGTCAGTGTCCGACTGATCCACAAGCACTTTGACACCACCGAGGGCGAAGTCATGGTTTTTGACAAGATTCCAGTCCCGGGACATGGGGTTGTTCAGGTCATGAAGCCTGTTGTACCTTCAAACAGCAGCAAACTCCGAGGCATCCACTATTTCGTTGATGGCAATACATCCCTCCAGGCCTACGAATATGGCAACTATGAGGTGCCTGACATGAGCGGTTTTGAGTTGTTCCTAGCTGAATTCTGCAGTCTCGTTTCTGAGCGAGGTCTGCAGCACAAATTCGGGCTCAAGCTTCAACACGAGGATGATATGGACCAGACAGGATGGACCGAATACGAACTCCACGCGAAGCGTGGCACCATCATGTTCCCGGATGGCATGCCCATGCCTGATGGGGACAGTGACTACAGTGTCACCACAGAGTGGAAAGCGATCTTCAATGAACTCCCGAGAACTTGCAAGCATACTACGACTTGCAGCCACGGGCGGTCCACTTGCAAACACTGCAAACACTGCAGCAGACATCCTACCGACAGTGATGTCAACTTCGGTAATGAGATTGGTTTCTGCTTAGGTGGGCAGAAGATTCTGCCAGGAACTCCGGTACATGATATTGTTGATCGAATCATCGCCGTCTTTTAGTTAGAAGAATAGTAAATCGGCTGGATCTGGTTTCTTTGTGTTATGGTCTGTGATGGGTATGTAGTGTTAGCCACACTACTGGCTCAGCTTCTCCTAGAACCTCCAGAAGTATCTATAGAAATACAAGCAATTTTAACCCTATTTACTAAAAATTGCCAGAGTTTCACACACCCGTCCTAGGGTAGCACGGTTTCCCCAGGAAAGTGACGCAGGACAGCCTACTTCTGGATGGGAGCTAAACGAGTAATAATAATATTAAAATATGCCTGCTGTCTCCATATATGGCTTGGTAAGATTTGGATTGTTGGGATCTCGATGTTAGTTGAACTAAACTTTCTGTGAGCAAGGCTGCGTAATGAATCAGAAAGCTAGAAGGCGGACATAAATGGATCGGACTGTGTCACGATAGTTCTGCCAAGAGCACGCCTGTCTTCGTAGGAAGGCTTTTGGGTGCGTGTGAGAGCATCATGAAATTCGTGGGTTGAATCGAATTCACCAGAACGCTGTCCCCTGGCGGGTATGACTTATATTGGAGCTGAGCTAAAAACCGAAGCCTTGCAAACCAACGTTCTATAATCGATCACCAACAAAGCCATCATGCACCCCTGATTCGTCCACTTGAACCGACTGCCGCAACACAGTCGCATCAGCAGTGCGCAGGTGAGACAGTCCCACACAAGTCGAACCAGGTTCAGGCTATGTATGAAATAGCCTTGGGCTTGCACCATATTCACCCAGCCCTATCGACCTAACATCGGATCGCTCCCATTGGGATGAGGCGGGCAGTCGTAACAGATAATTATTTTGGTCATACTACTCTGTCGTGGTATTCCTGATACCAAAGCGTACAAGCACGGGCCAACTGCTTATTTGGCGTCTTTATACTTTGATCTGGGGATCAAGGCGCGAGCGGCAAGCAAGGAAGATCGTCAACACAGTCTTTGCTAAGTTGGCAGCGAGGCAAGCGGTGGTGGGTTCTCTATCAGTAGTAAGGATGCCATTGGGCGTTGTGACTAGATAGGAGCCTTTGAGTATGGTGCAATAATCCATAATTACGCGGTTCGGGGACTCTCCCCATCAGGGGGTCATAATTCGGGCTGTTGGTGATGGTGATGCACCATATTGTCGGCAATCAGTGTCTTAGCCAATAGAACGAGGGAGGACAGGTGACAAATTGATTAAGGGTTCCTAGTGTAGAAGGCTGCTCCTAAGGCAGAACTAAGCGCTTCGGGCCTTCTGGAGAGCCGCATGTGGTGTAAGGTACTGGACAGGTCCCGCACTAATAGGGGAACAACCTATAGCTAAGCCTCGCTGCATGCGATACATTAACGGCTGCCTAAGGTTATTAGGCGCCTGGGCGGCTATGTAATGGCCGTTCGCGGTACGTAATATTTGAGTTACATAAGGCTACGAAGAACGACCCGGCCGGGTCATATCGTGAGGCAACCATTCGCAGAAAGGCTTTAACAGTAAGTAACATGGAATGCTACCCCGCAAGATGGGAATGCCTTTCTTTGGGCTGTCAATTGCGTATTGTATATGTTTTGGCGGTAGAAAGAACCGGGAGCTGCGTGCTGCATCCCGCGGCTTAAGACACTGAGCCGGGAGGTTCTATAGCCAGCCTTTTAACGTCTTGCAGGATGTCTACAGATTAAGGTAAATTCGCCGTAGCCTAGATAAGCCGTATGACACATCCTAGCCCGCTGAGAATGAATGGCAGAGCAGACAAGCATCGCCTATAGAGGTCGGCGAGATCCCGGGCTCCATCTTTAGTCTCATGACAATAGAAAATGGAACCGGTAGAATCTTGTGCTGCGGCGATCGGAGCAAATGTCTGGCGATGGGATGTTGGTTAACGCCACCCGAATGAAGGCCGCCCACTCCAGACCTAAACCATGAGGGATACTTATCTAGAACATATCAAACCTGACCCTAAGTGGGCAGCTGGGGTCCCAACAAGCGGCCACATTGTTAGCGAGCCCACCGACTCCTATGGGTCGCGGACTTGCGAGATGTTGTTGGTTCTGCGATAATGTCGGCGCCTTGAACCAGAACCGTGGGCCATAAACTAACGCCTGAAGCGATCATTGGCAACAGGTATGTAAGGTAGGCAAAGATATCGTTCACCAACAGGAGAAATGATTGGATGGGCAGCTTTCACCTCTACGCACGAGCCTTCCGGAGAGGTCAGGTGCCCTTTTTAATGGGCAGGCTGCTATGACCAATTCCAATTCCAATTCACACTTGCCCTCCATCCTCTAAAATTGCACTCTTTAGCACCATAACTTCAACGTCGCTAGAATGGACTGGTCCTATTGATTTCACATGCAACAAATTTCGTGAGGTTGCTATCCAAGCGTACCCAGAGTCCTCTACTTCAACCACCTATCATCATTCGCACTACACACCAGAGATCTTATACTATCAAACCAGTAACACCAGTTGGAGTCATGTGCCACTCAGTGCCAAACCAGAATCCCCCCATACGACGACGTTGCAGATACGAAAGGACTGGGCCTTCATTAGTGGTCTAATTGTAATTCTCACACTATATAGTGTGCTCTATTGGCTATGGAGAATCTCCCGGCGGTAAATCATCCGCTAGCTCCACTGGCCTCCGCGACGGACGACCAAGATATCCTTGACAACATAGACGGTCGCATGCACGGCCCCATGAGCGGATTTATCAGAAAATACTTCGGCAACTTTCAATATGTCCACCAAGATGCTTACTTGGAAATTCAGGTAGCTGGGAAAGTTAGTGGCCGCTGTGCTATTCCATCAGCTGCCCCGTCACCTGACAATTTCTTACAATGGTTTTCCAACCATGTATCGCGGGAGCTTGACGGCGCTCGAGGCTCGTGGCATATATCTAGCGGCGATGTAGCACCCGGGCACGAGAGTGATGACGATGGTACAAGTCTCCTCTTAACCATGTCCACTTCCCCGAATTCCAACGAACAGGCGAGATGGGACCATGTTCAGGTTATTGGCCAGTTTTACCACCGCGGTTGCACTTGTTATCAGAATGGGCTACTGCGTCTCTGTCGGTCCGCATACCAGGTCTTCGCCAGCCAGCCTACGCGGCTCTTTTTACATGGTTTCTACATACGCGGTTCACTAATCGAGCTTTGGGTCTTTGATAGATCTGGTTTGTATTGTAGCGACCTATTCGATATTCAGAAAGATGTCGTCCAATTTCTCTCTATTGTTCACAGCTACCCGCGGATGACAGACCAGGACCTGGGGAAACTCGACATCATTGAGAAGGATAAGGGCGGTAGCTATATTATCCTTGATAATAAGGTGATGCCTTCTTTGGGAAAACTTTATCTCGAAAGCCAGCCAATTGCGTCTCGTGAAGGCCTTGTTGGCACTGGGACAACTTGCTATCGAGCTAGAATGCCTGATTCGACTCGATGGAATTACGTCTTGAAATTTAAATGGCGTTGGGCTAGGGAGCGTCCGGAGGACGAGCTTCTAAAGCTAGCTAAGAAGAAACGCGTCTGGGGTGCCGTCTCCCTTGATTATTACGAAGAAGTTGAAAGTACGGCAAATCTGCGCCGAGGTCTCCGGTGGGGGACACACAGAAAATTCACTAGCATGCACTCTCGCAAGAGAAACGGAAATATCGAAGGACGACAGGGAATTAATGACGGACTTGTCGAATATACAGAAGAAACCGACAACTTCTTTCAAAATCGTATCCTTGCCTGCATCGTTACTTCTCCTGTCGGCAGACCTCTTCACACCTTTCAGTCTCTCTTGGAGTTGCTTCAAGTGTTTCGAGATGCTATCAAGTGTCACCGATCACTGTGTTATGATGCTAAGATTCTTCACCAAGATATATCCCCAGGGAACATAATCATTCTGGATGGCCAAGATGAAGGAATGCCTCAAGGGATCCTGATAGACCTCGATTCCGCAATAGAGCTCACCGAAGGAGTAGAAACAGAGCTTAATATTACCGGCACAAGACCATTCATGGCTATTGGCGTTCTGAAGAGTGAATATCATACTTATCGTCACGATCTAGAATCCTTCCTTTACGTTTTCCTCTGGACAATCATAACGAACCACACAGAGAGTCCCCCAGAGACAAGCAAGCTTCGACAATGGAGTAGTGGCGACTGGGACGAGCTGGCAGTACGCAAGTCACTTGACATGGATCAGGATGGCTTTCAGACTATTCTGGGAGAGTTTACCCCCGAATTCCATCCCCTCAAGCCGCTCGCCGAGAGTCTACGACAAATTCTATTTCCCCTACGGGCTAGGGTAATTTGGACAGGGACTGAAGGCTCGCCCGAAGCTGTAGACAGGCTCTACGATGGGATGATCCGCGCGTTCGAAGAGGCCATTGCTTCTGTGGCGTAAGATAGATGTAATAGAATGAGACGGTTTGTTCGGCACCGCCTCAACTGTTGCTTTAAGCAGGACGGGGAGCACAAGCGTGACGACACGCCCAGTAATAAAGAGCAGGAGGAAGAATGGGAGAGTTGATAAGTCAATAGAGCTATCCTAGCTAGATGAATAAAAGTAGTCCAATTTTGAAGCGGTTTTTTCCTAGCAACTTCCTTAATGCTTCTGAGTCCGCCTTCCTATGGACTATTCTCTCTGATATGCCTGATGCTTTAAAAACGGTCCAACTCGCTAAACTAGTTGGTGCGGTGCATTTACGGTACTATGTGCATTAAAAGTTATGCAAGTTTGTTCATTTTGCTTCTACAAAAGCGGGTTCTGCTTCGGCCAGGCTCAGGCCGGCTCAGGCTAAACGCGGCATGGCTCAGGTGAAATTCCCGTCTTGATTCAGGACGATAAAACCTACCTCAGAGGGTTTTATGCATATACATTAAACTTTGTCGTTGCTAACTGCGAAACTAATCGTCTGGAATAGGGATTACGCATCCAAAGTGTTTAGGTAGGTACTTAAAGCAAAGAAAGTAAACATGAGTTTCATAACCGTATCCATGTTGGAGGGTGTTGTACAATATTCAATGCCATCTGCTTTTGTTAGGCTTTAGGGTGCATCCAGTACTTTCAAGTTAGTGTCGTACTCGTCCCTGGAGATGTGGAAGGCACTCTACATACCATGCCTGCCACCTTCAGCACAAGACAAGCTATCGGAGTGTGACAGAAAAGTCATGAATTGTGATTGGCTAAAGAGCATATGTCGCCCTGAAGATCATTTCCGTGATATTGAGATAAATGTTGCCCCTTGCTCCATCCACAAGTTGTTGAATTGCTGCAGATCCGAAAGCTGAGATTTGACCATTTTATCATAACCTTTCGACGACCTTGGCCATTATTCCGTTATATAGGCCAGATTTGATAGCCCTGTGCTATGTATAGTAGGACGAGTAGGACCATCAATTAAGACATGTATGCACAACAGGGCAGGCTGAACGGCTGGTGGAGCTCATCTCCAGAAAGACGGCCAATAATGACGTCGAATTTGCACACCAGCTCTGAGTATTAAAATACACTAACAACACGAATGGGGGGTTAGCTGATCTTATCTACTCAACAAATTTCCACTTGGCGTCCGCGGACTCCCGAAGACTGCATCACTCGAAGTAGAGCAGCGAGGAGGTATCTGATTCTACTTCTCTAATCCTTCTACTCGAGGTTGTCCTCGAGACCTTTACAACTCAGATACCACAAAGTAGTACTACCACGGCATATTGGTAAAGAACACACCATGGGCCTCACGCTCAAAGTCACCAGCCGGTCCCGCAAGGGCCTCAAGGGCCTCCCGCCCACCATTGAGCTGCCCGACAACGCCACGGTAGAGTACGCGAAGAAGGAGATCGCGCGTGCGACAAAGACGTCCGACTTCAACCGTATCGGCATCTTTGACCCCGTCTCCAAGAAGACGATCAAGGACCCCAACGCCGTGCTGCGCGACCAGGAGTCCGTCATGAAGCATGGCGAGATCATGGTCAAGGACCTCGGTACGAGTCCAATCTAGAATCCATGCAACACCGCGCGGATGCTAATCGTGATTTGAATCATACAGGCAAACAGATCTCGTGGAGACTCGTCTACCTCTGCGAGTACCTCGGCCCGCTTCTCTTCCACCCGCTCTTCCTCGGCGTCCGCAACCAGCTGTATCCAGCCGTATACCCGTACCTCCAGGGTATCGTCCCGGCGCCCACCCCCGCTGCTGCCTCGGGCGCTCTCTCGCCGGCGCAGCAGGCTGCCTTCGCCATGATCATGGCGCACTTCGTGAAGCGGGAGCTGGAGGTGCTGTTCGTGCACAAGTTCAGCGCGAACACGATGCCCGCGGCCTTCATCGTGCGCAACTCGTTCTTCTACTGGGTCTTCGCGGGCCTGCTGGGCGCCCTCGAGATCTACGCTCCCTTCTCTCCCGCGGCGCGCGCCGGCGGTCTCCTGTCCTCGCCCCTCAACATCCTCGGTCTCGCGCTGTACGTCGTCGGCGAGCTCTGCAACGCCAACGTCCACTGGTATCTGTCGACGCTGCGCAAGCCCGGCGAGACGGCCCGCAAGATTCCCAACGGGCTAGGATTCAACTTGGTGACCTGCCCCAACTACATGTTTGAGATCATCGCGTGGATCGGCGTCATTCTTGTTACGCGCTCGCCGAGCCTTGTCGTCTTCATCACCATTGGCTCGTACTTCATGTATATCTGGGCTTGGGGTAAGGAGAAGGCCTACCGCAGACAATTCGGTGACAAGTACAAGAAGAAGCGGTCCGTCATGCTGCCTGGTCTTTTGTAGAGAGATGCTCTATACTAAACAAAGAACCGCGTCAATATATGTAGGCAAATAGCATGGAACCAAGGGTCAAATGGAGACGTTCTTGGAGGCACAAAGTAATAAATGATACCAGAACAGAGGTATGGAAAACATATATATGAAAGATACGATAAATCATGAGTACTATAATAGTAGTATAATTAAACAACTAGATTCTTCGCTGACCAAGCGGTGTATCATTCCTTTTATGGTATCATACGCTGTAAAGCTCATTAAATCATGGACTCATAACCCTATCATCAACTCCATGGGCAGTCTTGAGTGAAGACCTTCTCATCTCGGTGCCAATCTGCCTTAACCAGACACCTCAACTAAATCTTGACGTTCGGCAGCAGGCGCTGGTTCTGGGACTTCTATCGAAGAGCTAACAGGATCGGTTGGTTTGGTACTATCGCAAGAAGCTACTCCAAATATTTCCGGCGCAAGCTTGTCTGTATTCTCAGGGGTAGTGGTTTCAGTCTGGTTCGTGTGTTCGTTTCCTAATGGCCGTGAATCCTGCTCGGTCAACGGAGGTCCTATACGCATCTCTGTCGCCATTGCTTCGGTCAGGCTCTCCAAGATAGCCTCGTCAAGCGAGATGTTGACATTCGAGGAGCTCAGCGAGTCCGGGACCGGAACAGCAACCGCAATCTTTGTAGTAGAGGTTTCGTTCACGGCTGGATTGTTACACTTTATGGCATGTCCATCTTCATGCTCTCTCTTTCCATTCTCTTCCGCTCCTTCTTGTGCCGTCCTTTCTTCATTCACACTGCCTCTGTGACTTCCCCTCGGACTTCCTTCCCTACTCTTACGCCCTTCACTCTCACCTTCACCTCCACCTTCACTCTCGCTTCCCGACCAATAGCTCCCCGAACACTCACTACAGCTCTCCCCATCATCGCTCCCCTCACCACCATCCCTCACAAGCCTCATAGTCTCTTCAAGAACCAAGAAATCTCTCTCAAGAACCTCGGCCCAATTTTGCACATTACCGAGCTCCTTGATGCGACGTCCAGCATCCTTGGCCACCTTGGCAAGTTTATCGTTCTCTTTGCGCAAAGCTTCAGCGGCTTTCGCGACGTCCCGCTCCTGTTTAGATAGTGCCGATGCATTCGCGTGCAACAGCGACGCCCGCGATTGCAGCTCGCTGTCCAGCATGTTAGACACGGACGCTACGAGCGCGGCGCGGGCTTCGTCTATGTGCAGCTGCGAGGAGCGAGTGGGCAGGTTTGGGTTCAAAGACATGCTTGCGGCACTGCTTGACCCGGGCCCGCCGGGTACCGTGCCAGTAATAGACGCGGCACCCGTCGTGCTTGGAGGTGAAGTCGCTGTCAGAGTTGCAGTTCGTGAGCCCGAGGCGGAAGCGGAAACTGACGGTGGAGCCCTGGAGGTAGAGGAGGGTAGCGACGGTGGGGATAGCGACGGCTGGCTTGGTTGCGTTCCGGCCGATGCGCCGGTAGAGGAGGATGAGGCGACATGGCCGCACGGTGGTGAGGCGGTCATTGAAGACCCCCGTCCTTCCTCAGCGACGGACGTCAGAGGTGGCGGAGCTGCCGAACTGGACGCAGCGGGGTCGGACATCAGCATCTGTACCGGATCGGTGTGATAAGTAAATGTCTCAGGTCAAACCCACAGCAGTGTCACTAGGCGCGGCATGTAAACCAAAAGTCAACAAGGACTATGCTGAGATGGCTGCGCTGATGAACAATGGTCAAGAGCTTGGAAGCCTCTGTGCCTAGAAGTGTGAGGTATTGGAGAGGAAGCTCGGTGCTGCTTGCATATGCGGGGTCGATTGGTGATGGCCGATTGGAAGAGATCATTCTAAGCATCACTTGCATGTAACCATCTCCAGTAAATTGCCCCATTCGACAATTCTGTAACACATGACTGGTAGAGAAGTAAAAGCATACCAACGAATGGGGACCTAGTTTGCGAGGTATCAAGCATGAAGCCACACCCACACTTATCATTCATCCCAATCTGCTTCTAACAAGCCTTCTTCGCGTTGCGTACTGACCCACTCCTCGCTTGCTAGACCACGCAGAAAGCGACGTTGCAGGTCTGCGGCATCCTTGTGATAGTCGCATGCATAGTCGCACGCCGGTGTGTTGCTCTCACCAAAGTAGTCGCAAATTAGCTTGTGACGACATGTTGTAACGTTCTCGCAGTATTCAGCGAGTGCCCTTAGACTCGAGGCCCTGGCCTCCCAGTTTGAGTTCTTAGCGTCTCGGTCGCGTAATATAAGGTTACAAACTCGATCTCTGTCTTCGCGGCTGTAGTATAAGAAACAATAAGACGCATTACCGTCACGACCGGCTCGTCCTGCTTCTTGGTAGTATCCTTCAAACGACTTGGGAAGTCGCCAGTGGACGACGAAGCGCACATTGTCCTTGTCAATACCCATGCCGAAGGCCGTTGTAGCTACGATTACGTCGTAGCCAGGATCGTTGGACACCCATTTGGCTAGTGTCTGTTCTTTGACCTCCTTGGATAACTTTGCGTGAAAAGGCTGTGCTCCGATGCCCTCCTGGCGGAGTTGAGAGGCGAGGTTCTCGCACTCATCACGAGATATTGTATAAATGATACCAGAAACGTTGTCCGGCCGCTCACCAAGGGCAGCTAGCTCGCTTTTACGTGGATCCTGGCCTCTGCGCTCAAATACAGCTCGTATCCATCTCAGGAAATCTTCCAGTCTATGGTCGTCCTCATCGCGTGTAAAACGAATCTCAAAATGCAGGTTTGGGCGATAAGCCGTCATGGTAAATGACTTGAGGCGGTCTGACTCCGCGTCAAGACCCAGAGTGTGCAGCACATCATTGCGCACCTGGTCGTTGGCTGTAGCCGTAAGACACATGATGGGCACTTCTGGGAATGACTTGCGAAACCAAGATAGCCGTTTAAAGTCTTTCCGGAAATCGTGACCCCATTCCGAGATACAGTGCGCCTCGTCAATAGCAATACGAGCTAGTTCCTGTTGGTCGTACACAATTTGCAGCCGATCTCGAAAGCGATCTGTCGCACACAACTCTGGGGTGACATAAAGCAGCCGAGTGCGCGGGTGCCCAGTCTTTAAATCGCTGAGTATGCGATCTCTTTCTGGTAGAGGTGTATTGCTGTTGAACGAGCTGGCGTCGATACCGGCGGCTCGCAAAGCCTCCACTTGATTCATCATCAAACTCAATAAGGGTGATACGACGATCGTGACTATCTAGTTAGCTAGCTCAAGGTGCCAATCACACTTTCTGGGCGCACTTACTCCCATGGTCAATCACTGCTGGGAGTTGAAAGCACAAGCTCTTGCCAAAGGACGTCGCGGCCTGCACAAATACATCGTGGCCATCTAGAGTAGCTTGGATGATCTCCCGTTGGAACGGCCGGAAGCTCGTTTTGTTGAATTGACGACGTAGAGTGAAGTCAAGATCTGGGAGAATGAACGAATTTGATCTCACTAGAGCGGGCATGGCCAAGATTCTGTCGTTCTAAGCATTGAATCCGAGACATCCGCGGAAAACAAACAACAAGTTAGGGCTCACGAAGACGACGGCTTGTGATATCTTATCACCCGAGATGCTCTCTTTCATCTAGGCTCAGAGTGGCAAATATCTGGTTGCGTTGTGGGATGTTTAAGGCCAATTGAGTTTTTTCCAATCGCGCCTGTTCAGGGTTCAATGGGTCCAATGACGAGTGTGGGTGGTACTCCGTGTAATACGTATTATCAGCATAGCACCCTAAGTCTATGGCTCCTTCTAAGTTAGTATATGCCGAGAAATCGACATCAACAAACGTGTCAGACAAACAAAAACTGGCACTCCAATGAAGCTTGCTAAGATTTGCAGGAGCGATATGGTGAGATCTGGAGTCTTAGTCTAATCGATCTGATAGGAGCAATAATTTATCGCATTGAATCAATCCCAGACAGACAGTATTACAACCTTATCATCAATGGAAGTAAATGTAATCTTGTATATCTAGCTTCTGACCTTAGTCAGTCTAAAAATTGTTTGCCTTCTCCGCTATCACGTGGGAGAGAGCGTGCCTTGCAGCGCTAAGAAGCCGAACTGAGGACCCGTGTCTGGCCCGCACTTTCATTCTAGGGTGTAAGCTCTTGATATGTTCACGCCCTTGACGGGTACCTGCCTCTGGTAAGCGGTTTCACTAGCAAATCTAAGTCCGACCTGCCCGAATAATGCTACTCCTGCTGTGGCTCAGGTACCTCACTGAATAACAAGCACGTGAAGTCCTACATCCCTCAGGGACACTGCGACGGCTAAGAACAATGTAGCCGTATACAGGTGTATCCAGCCGGAGATTTGTTCAATATTGGCTGCACGGCCACCGCCACTGGGCCCGTCTTTCAATAATCATGTCACAAGCTCGAAGCAAAACCAGCGTCTAATGTGCCTTGGCTTACAGCAGAAGAGGCCACTGACGACAACGTTGCTATACGCTAGTCCGGGTGCCTTTGTAGTAAGGTATCGAACTCAGCCTGATTCGCTGTACTCTTTCGTCAACCATCCCCTTTCCGTTGTCACACGTACATCTATACGCACACACCTCCCCCCCCCTGAACGGTAGAGGGTTTCTAGCTGGTCGGCACCTGCAGTAGCATCCTGCCTGCTAGCCAGTGACAAAGAGCGCCTACCAAGCCTAGCACTACCGTGTAAGTATTCAAGTATTCCCATCCAACAAAAAAAGAGCGACTGCAGATACTCTCTCCCTTTAGACCAAGGTTAGACGGGTGTTCCCTTGTTAGGAATTGTGCCTGACGCCTCTCATCCCCTCTGTCCCACCCCAAAAGCAGCTTCCAGCAGCTGCAAAGGAGAGGTAACCGAAAAACCTACATACGTACAGTACGACCTCAGTGCGCAGCGCAGCTCATCCCAACGTACGCCGTTTCAACCTCCCAATTGTGCAGTCGGAGACGCCAAGCCCTGCTGTTGAAACACCCTCTCGCATCCATTCACCACATCCTTCCGCCACCTGTGTCGTGTCGAAGCTAGTCCTGCGCCCGACGTCCTTTCTTCCCAACTGCTTCTCCCCTCGCTATATCGTATCGCGCGAATCTTGTACTTTATCGGCTGTCCTTCGTGCGCCTGGTGAAGACGATACCGAATGTCAATCTCAGCTGTCCCATCCCGAAGCTGCAATTGGCCTGATCTTAATTCTGGCATTGTCGTTGGTGTAGATCCGCATATTCTGGACGGCACGCCAGCAGAACCCTGAAACGATCGACTCGACTCTTTGTCTCGCCTCCCGTGTACGACCCTATATCTACGACCTGCCTTGACGATCACGCCATGAACATAGCTTTGGGTGGTATGGCCGCCGCGGTCATAACCTCGCAATCATCCACATCAAGAGGCTTGCCGACAAATCCCGCCCAAGGGATAAGGCGGATTCCTCCCTCAGCTTTCAACATGCCTCCGCCTCCGCCTCCGCCCATTCCTGAGAAGTACAATGTGTCTTCTACTGCCTCTGGCGCGACGCTGTCGGCATCCACTCCCATGTCTTCCGCTCAAGTCATCAATCGCGCTCGAGAGGCGATGAAGGCCGCCCTACAAGACAACGAAAGCCAAGCAGCCGAAGCCAGTGGTGTTAGTAACGAACTCAAGCCTGGTGTGACCATCGATCTCAGCCGGTTGAATATCCAATCTTTACCAGACGAAGTGGTGGACATAATAAAGAATGAACTGGAGCGGTCAGTAGCCCCGTTCCAAAATGAAATGATAATAAATTAATTTACTAAAATGTGTTTGCCTTCGTACAGATTAGCTCTATCTCACAACAAGTTGGTATCCTTTCCGGCTCGGTTCTCTGAATGTACCTCTCTACGGTACCTTAATGTCAGAAACAACTTAATCAAAGAATTCCCACTTGCGGTCAGTGCCCCGTATTGTTTTTCCGAGGAAGAAAACACAAATATCAGGCAAATTTGACTGATGGATTTAATAGCTGTGTGACCTGAAGTCTCTAGAAATCTTGGATTTAGGCCGGAATAAGATTCGAGTCCTCCCCATGGAGATTGCAAGACTAAGCTCGCTTAAAGTACTTGCTGTACAGAAAAATCGGATCGAGGAACTTCCACTATGCCTAGCAGATATGGGGTCTTTACAAGTGTTGAAATTGGATGGCAACAATATCGTATTCCCACCAAAAGAGGTCCTCCAAGTTCAAGCGGGCAGCCCACCGAACGAGGGTTTTCTAAAGGAGAGGGAGGTTGCTGAAGTAGCAGTCACTGCTCATATTAAGAAATTCCTTAGACAGCATGCTCAGAGTTTGAATGAGAGGGAGAACAATGCAGAACATGGTGGAGATGAGGTCAATGAAGGAACTGAAACACCACGGATGCCAATAAAAAGGGTTGTTAGTGGACGATTTCCAATTCGAGTTAACGGCAACGACGTCCTAGATCCTCGTTCACCTGCTATTCCTCGGCCACCTCCTATACCATCCCGGTCGCATGCGCGCGGCCTTTCACAACAGAACACAGCTATCCGTCGGCCGAGTGTGATGCCCCTTACTATTGGTAATCCTAACGAACGTTTACGGTCCAACAGCGAGACCGTGCTACAAGCAAGTCGACCAGAGCGCCCATCTGAGCGAAGTAGGCGAATGGGCATTATGTCCAGAAAGCCAAGCGAATTGGGGACACTTGTTGAAACTCAAGCGAATAACCGTTTTAGTCACTACCGGGGTCTCAGTCATGGTTCATCTATGACTGGAAATCTCACGTCTCACGGCTCTACCGCTAGCCCAAGTAGTCCTGCGGAACCGCTTCTTCAACGACCCAATTATGTCCGGCGGCTCTCTGTGCTACCTGAACAGCGGCGAGAGTCGAGAGTTTTTGACCCAATCATGGAATCCGCAAAGGGTATACTCTATGCCATCTTCCAGGTTCACCCTATGATACAACTATTCACCCGATTAACAAGCGACGGTACTGCGAAACGCTCAAGTCTCGAACTTGTCTTTTATAACACAAATGTGCATGTCGAAGAACTAGAGCAAGAAATCCAGAAACACGAGGGTACTTTTGACAATGGGGGCTATACACTGCGGGAGAATGAGAATGTGCAAAGGGCTGTTTTAACCCTGATCAATGCATACAGCCATATATGTACCCTGCTCATCGAGAACATGGAAACAATCGTTGACAACGGCGACCCTAGATACGTTCGTACGATGATGCTGTTACTATATAACAGCATCATGGAGCTTCGTGTCTCTGCTTATGAAGCCTCGAGAGGGACTGCTGGGTACGTTCCCAGTTATGGTAATCGTCGACCAGGACTTAATGACACAATCAAACCACACTCTCGCGAAAGCTCTGTTACTCCAACAGCTGGGCGCCCCGGTCTTGGCACCAGGTCACGGCTTGGTACATTTGTGCCTAATCCGAGTAATCTTCGGGTAACAACCGATGCTTCAATGCCCTATGTTAACGGTATTGGCCGAACTGCTCAGATCATGGCTGCTACTCCCCGATCTGGAGAATCTTTCGCATCCTCGAGCACTGATCCGCGCTATCCAGCCGACTTTCCAGCAGAAGAGCGTCAATTTGAGAAGATATTTTTGTCTCTACAGAAGTCGACAGAACTGCTCATGCGTACGCTGCCAAGCTTGAATGTCCAGTTCAGTAATGGCAAGCGCAATGCAGAAATCCAGCGATCTCCAGATATTGTTATACACAGTTGGAGGGCTTTAATCGCTAAATGTGTGATCGCAATCAGGGAAACCGAGATCCTGAAGTATCGACTGTCTATGATTAAACTCAAAGAGCCAGGTATCAGGACGGATGCCGTTTTCTGGAGCCTTTGCAAGAGTTTCATTGACTCTTGGGCTGAATTTGGAAATAAGTTGAAGCAAACCATGGAGCAGGCCAACCTCTCAGTGGACGTTAAAAGCCGGCTTCGACCCATTCAAATTAGCATCAAGGAAACAACCGGTTTAATTATGGCATCTCCGTGGTCCAATCTCCTCCGTCAAGCTGGACATTTCTCAGATATGAGTAATAATTATTCACCTAGTCATTACTCTTCAAGCTCTACCGCTACGTCGATGCAACTGCCAATGACACCCCAAAGTGCTGCCCTCGGCCCGGCAGTTCAAGCTACCGTCCCGTCAACACCACAGAGCGGCTCGTTCGCGAACGTTTTCTCTGGAAACGTCTTTGAGCGGGCAGATGCGTTGATCTCCATGGGAGGTCTATCCATGTCCCGCACAAACACCATGAATAGTACATCCACAATGTCCCTGAACTCTGTCTCCTCCATGTCGTCGGCTGGAGATGAACGGCAAGGACAGTCGACAATGCTAAGTCTCAATGGTACTACGAGCACTGCAACTTATCGGCTCAACGGCGGTAACAAACCTGCATTCTAGGCGAATGTTGCTTTATTCCTCCCACTCCGACGACGAATGCACAGCATATAGTTGTGCATTAACACATCAAAATTCTCCTACAATCTTCAGCATCAGAGTGTTTTGGGTGTCTCCAATGTACTATATGCTCCTTGCGAGCAATATACTGGCCGGTTGAAGCTAGTACATTGCTTAGAACTGTGATTACTTCGCGACTTTGCCTGGCGTTAGTAATAAACAACAGGCCGGCACATCTACCTTAGAGCACTTGGCTTTCTCGTCTTGTTTAGCCTGTTGCATATATGTTTGGAGTCATGGACATATGAATGGAGAATTATTCTTGTTAGCTGAATTACAGCATCATGGATTCTAAAGGGGCAGCGCTCGTGGGGCGGTCAAAGACATCGACTGCTCTTCATTTCAGGTACGGCTACTTTAGAGTCTTCGGGTTGGTGATTTAGACATGGTACGATCGGATGAAAGGTGGAAATAATGTGAAAGTGTCAAATCATAATGTCTCAATAGTAAACAAGAAACTATCTTGCTAGATCAAATCAGATGTTCGCTCCCTATACTTTCGGTGTGCTTTTGCAACTAATTTTTCTTCATTTTGTGCGCTACTACTATCATACGCATTTTCATGGCAATATATGGTCCAAGACGCTACCAGATTGTCTAGCTTATTTGTCTATAAGATTCTCCGGCCTCTTCGTAAACTTTCTTTGCGCTTTTGCGCAAATTGCATCTATACTATTGCGATACTTTGACGTAAATAACGGTTCTTTCTACCCCTTCATTTGCGCGTGTTTACTCTACCATATTCGGCCTTTTTCTCCGTCTTCTACTTCAAGGTGACAAGCTCCTCGGCGCTCGTAGGGTGAATTGCCACACACGAGTCGAGGTCCTTCTTGGTGGCGCCCATCTTGACGGCGACGCCGAACCCCTGGAGCATCTCACCGGAGCCGAGACCCATTATGTGCAGGCCGACAACCTTCTCGTCGGGCCCGGCGCAGATAACCTTGTACTTGGTGGGGGCCTTCTCAGAGGGGTCCATCATAGTGTAGTACATGGCGGTGAAGCTGGTGCTGTAGATCTTGAGGTTCTCACGGCCGTACTTCTCGACGGCCTGGGGTTCGGTCAGGCCGATGGAGCCGACCTCGGGGTGCGCGAAGACGACGCTCGGGATGTTGGAATAGTCGACGTGCGCCGTGGCGTAGACCTCGGGCGGGCCGTACAGACGCTCAGCAAGGCGGCGGCCGGCGGCGATGGCGACGGGCGTCAGCTCAGCCTTGCCGCACACGTCGCCCAGCGCATAGATGTTATCTACGTTGGTATTCTGGTAGTCGTCGACGATTATGTGGCCCTTCTCGCTGACTTGTACGCCCGCCTTGTCAAGGCCAAGGGTGTCAGTCTCAGGCACGCGGCCGATGGCCCATATCAGATGGTCGACGTCCGCGAGCTGCCCCTCGCCGTTGCTGTCTTTGTAGTGCACCGTCAGCTTGCCCGTCGAGGGGTCCTTGTCGACGCGCGTCTGCACCGACTGCTTGTGCAGGTGCACGCCCAGGCGCTCGTACTCGGTCGTGACGCCCTCCTGGATCATGGGGTCGAAGGCACGCAGGAAGGTCTTGTGGCGGATGAAGAGGTGCGTCTCGACGCCGAGGGCGTTGAACATGCCGGCAAATTCGACGGCGATGTAGCCGGCGCCCACGAGCGCGACCTTCTTGGGCAGGGTCTCGATGTCGAAGAAGCCGTCACTGTTGGTGCCATACTCGGCGCCGGGGATATCGTGTGGGCTCGCGGGCCGCCCGCCCACAGCGATAAGAATCCGGTTCGCGCGCACCGTGCTCTTGGTCCCGTCATCCTCGGTGATCTCGACCTCGTTCTTAGACAGTAACCGCGCGCGCCCGTGCACGTACTCGACATTGTCGTTGCTGAGGTTGCGCGCGAAGATGTCATTCAGCCGCTTCACGTGGGCGTCCCGCTTTTGCTTGAAATAGCTCCAGTTAAAGGGTGCCGTCTCCTGCACGTTGAAGCCGTAGGCCTTGCTGTCGTGTATCGCCTCGGCGAGGGCAGCGGCGTTGAAGGTGATTTTTTTGGGTACGCAGCTTTTTTACGAGTCATCACATGTTAGCATCTTCTTTCTTTTCTTTCGCGCCCCTCTCGATCTCACATGTCGTGTTGGGACTCTTGGGTGTATATATAAACTTACCCGACGTTCACACACGTGCCTCCCAGCCGGCCGGCCTCGACGATCATGGCCTTGGCGCCAAACTTCGCGCTGGCCATGCGGGCAGCACCGAGACCACCGCTGCCGCCGCCGATGACAAGGAAGTCGGTCTCCTTAGATATAGGAGCCATGGTGTGGGAAGTCGAGGAGAAGTGTCTCGAGAGGGAGGAAATTCGCGCAGTGGCTGTCTTGGAGAACTGAATGGTTGTGACGGTAGTAGCAGAAGCAACTGAAAGTCTCCCAAACAATGCAAATGCTTGCATACCCTTACTCTATCTGACAGAGGAAAAGAAGCAGAAAAGGAATGGCGGGGGAGGGGAGCCGGAAGCGGGGATGACGTCTTTTATAGTAAGTCAAGGTAAAGGTGAGGCAAAGAAGGCAAGGCAGCTAAGGGGAGGATTGGTAAGAGGCGCTTCTTTGGTCTCGTCTTGCAGCAGAATGATCACGACAGGATGGACGGTGCTGGGTCTGGTTGGGTTGATCTCAAATCGTACAGGTATAGTACATATGGAATCCCCATCCACCGTCTGCAAGGCGAAGGTGGGCTGGAAAGGGATGGATCTCGGGATTTGGGCCAAACTACTTTTGTACGGGATGGGATATAGTACACGGGCGACTCTTTTTCCTACCTCTTAGTGTATTATGGTAGTAAAATCGAGATTGGTAATGAACAAGTGACGTATCAGTAGGAACTATTTTGGTATCGTTCTCTGGAATCATTACAGGTGAAGAACCCACTAGCTCTAGCGTGTACCGGATTATTCAGCAACATGAATGCAATGCAACGGCAGAACAAAAAAGTTAGGGTTGCGATTTGGAATCCAGGGTTGCGGGTAGGCGGGTGAGATAATGTACTTTGTACTCAGGTAGTAGCTCAGGTAGGCTTGATAGGCGGGGCTACCGAGCAGGGATTACAATCTCCCTAGAGAACGCCTAGCGACCCTTAACGATAAAACGACAGGGGTATCCGATAAGGTAGCCAGACTTCAGTCTCAACCCACGGCTCACGTGGGAAGTCATTTATGGAATACTTCAATTACACTAACTTCTTGTTCTCGATTTATAATACGCCATGATACCAGAGTATTGGATTCTGGAGAAAAGCATGGAACAAATATGACTGAGTCACTCACTAGTGTGGGCTCATTTGGAATTACCAGGCGTCTTTCTCGACAGGATTTGATGTGAAAACAGTTACCTCGCTTGAGCCTCGCATTCATTCCTTAGCTAACAGCGAGTTGTTTTCATAAGTCTCATGGCAACTGAGAGGTGGCAAGCAGAGAGAACTGCCCGAACTGTAGTAGGCACGCAGGGGGCCATCGGCATTTTACCACCATGGCCATGGCGGCCAGCAATCCCGCGACAGGCGTAATACCACGGACCTTACGCGTAGAACGGCTCAAGCGCCTCGCCTTTCTCTGCGGTCTGCCACTCGGCGGGCGCAAAGAGGAACTCATCGCGCGTCTGATCGCCGCCAGTGATTTACCTTCACCGTCTAAATCCCGGCTTGGGCCGGTGGTCTTGAGCATCGATCTCGGGATCCGGAATCTCGCCTTCAGCCTGCTGACCCCCGCCTCTCAAACCCCGGCCGCAAAGCAGCAAAAGCGCAAGAGCACAAGGTCACCACCACCCAGCACCACCGAACCGCTGGCCGTCAAGCTCCACGCGTGGCAACGTCTCTCGCTTCTCGACGCGGCAGCCAGTGCCGGTGCTCGGTCCGGAGATGACGACGATGCGGACCTGTCTCTCGGGGCCTTTACCCCCGCGGCTCTGGCGAAGACCGCCAACGCCTTCTTGCAAGAAACAGTCCTGCAGTTCAAGCCCCTCCCTACACACATACTGATCGAGCGGCAGCGGTGGCGTAGCGGCGGCGCACCTGCTATCCAGGAGTGGACGGTGCGCGTGAACACGCTCGAGGCGATGCTTCACGCGTCGCTGCGGACGCTGCAGGACGTAGGGGTCTGGAGGGGGGAAGTGGTGTCTGTACGGCCTGAGCGCGTCGGGCAATTGTTTCTCGAGGCCGATAGGCTCGACGCAGTACAGACCAAGGGGTCGAAAGAGCTCGAGGAAGATGAGACAGACGAAGTGAAGGATATAAAAGGAGAAAGAGACTCAAGCAAAAAACCGAGAATGAAACAGACAGGTAGTCGCAAGACGGGCGCCGAGACCAAGAAACTGAAGATTGACCTCCTGGGCCGCTGGCTCGGCCAAAGGGATCTCGTCGTGCAGCCAGGCAACCCTGAGGTTGGCCGCATGCTGGATGCGTACAGGGACACATTGAAAGGTACAAAGCGCAGCAAGTCAAAGCTGATAGCTGAGGAAGCTGAGATAGGGGGAGAACCGCTGAAGCTCGGTAAAAAGCTAGATGACCTCACGGACAGCTTGCTGCAGGGCATAGCGTGGTTGCGCTGGCAGGAGAACACGGCATTGTTGCGGCGGCATAGAGGTCTTGAACAGCTCTTATAGTCAGAGTAGCCAGCAGGCCTGCCCGGTCTCAGAGCCAATTCAAATTTAGACATTGATGTAGAAAAGACGAGTACACAAGCCATCTTTGCGTAGTAACTGCTGGAAAACAATGCGATCCAGTCATACAAACCCCCACCCAACGCACATATGATATGTATTTGGGTATCGAAGTAATTTGATATTGTCAGTTCTGGCCAAACCCCTATATATCGTCTATTCGAAACACAACGGATAAAGAGACAAAGCTCGAATCCACAAGTAGGTAGTCAAGTAAACCAAGCTCCCTCTCACCATCAACACCTCTCAAAGAGTTACCTCCTGTTGTTTTACAGCCCCTCAAGTACTTCACTAGTCGACTAATCGACTTACAACAGGATAACGGTCGTGAGGCCAGTAGCCAGGAGCATGGCTGCGGCGAACAGGAAAGATTGAGGCTGTGTAGTAGGGCCAGCGTTGCCGGAAGGCGTCGGAGTGGCACTAGGGGAGCTATGAGGGTCTTATCAGCATGTACAGTCCAACCCCCAATACGGGGGTAAAGCGGTAAACTTACGTAGAAGAGCTTGGGCTAGAGCTTGAGCCGGAACCGCTTGTACCAGTCGGCCCGGCAGTGGTGGTGGCAGAGACGGAGGTGATGCCGGTGCTTGAAGCGGTAGGGGTGGCCGTTGCCAGCTTCGCTGTATCATGCATCAGTACCAATAGTAATCCTTTACCAATGCTCGGGTTCTTATTGGTTCCAACGGCGACTACTCACAGACAGTCACACCCTCATCAAGGCACTTGGACGAATACACGGTATAGGCCTGTGGCAGGGTGTCCTTGTGGCAGGCATCGGTCATATTGCTGATCACGGCATGCTGGAGGTCACCACAGACGGCCTTCAAGTCACTCGGGTTCTCCTGAACACTAATTACCACGCCGTCAGCCGCATTCATCTATTCGTCTCGCGCCTCCCAAACCCTCACTGTCCCAAGCATTGAAACACCAGTGCTAGATTGGCTGTTATTCAACGTACCCGAGAGCTGCCAGCAGACAGGCTGGAGGAACAGCAGCAGCGATCTGAATGAATGCCAAGATGGCGGCGAAGATGCCGAAGAAAGCGCGCATTTTGGTGGTTTGTAGGGAGCTGGATTAGGTATACGGATTAAAATTGCAGGTCAATTCGAATCGATCGAGGGACAACAGAATCGCGATGGTAGGTAGGCGAGAAGAACGGCGTATGCTTGATGGCTCAAAAGAGTGACTAGGATGGATATAACCAAATAAAAGAGTGGCGTAGAGGTTGCAGCGTAAAGAATGACTGCAGTCTCTAAGAGAAGAAGGCTGTGATGCCGAATTGACGAAAGGGAAGTTTGTATGGTGAAGGAGTCGCAGTAGAATGAATGAGACACACGCGCTGCATAGGTCACTGCCTCCCCTGAATGCTTGGCGACGAACTAATTAAAAGAGAAACACCAAGCAGCTCGTGCAAGTAGGGTAAGATCTTCAGCGCGCTCTACGCACTGTAGACTTACCAGCTATTAGCTTGTTAGCGCTGCTAAAAAAAACCCTGGCTACTGGAAGTAAATACAGTTAATATTATCCAAACATACTGTACGATTTCCTTCATCGTGGAACATCCACACAGCATTAGAAGACGCAATAACGACACACTTTACTACTTCTATCTCTGTGATCGGCCAACTTCGCACCAGTTAAAATAAGCAGCGCATACGGCCAATCTTTCATGACATTAAGAAAGTTATAAATTAGTTCATAACCCCAGTGTCACCCAATGAATCAGGGACTATCCTCTTATCCTACAAAGTAGTGATATGTCGACACCAAACATCTGAGAGTTACCCATGAGGAGGATACAATTTTGTACAATTGGCCATGCACATGATCTCATACACCTACCTTACGGCACCTATACACATGTAGCTAAGATGACATGTGTATAGGATCACTGGACTGCGCCACCCCCTCCAGGTAGGCAACTACCATGTGGAGGCCGAACGACTGCTGCTGGACCTTTACGCCTTTCCAACTCACTTGCTTGGTGCATACTGCAGATTGATTTTTAACAAGAAGGGGGGGGAAATAGATAAATAAGTTTCTGGTTACGAAATATGAGGCTTCTCAATACCAAGTCGCTCCGGCTTCAGTCTTTTATGCCAGGTCAAGTCCCGGAATATGTTATTCTATCTCACCTCTGGGGAGAGGAAGAGATCACGTTCGAAGACTTTACGAAACAGGGGACCATTAACCCAGATGTATCGGTAGCAGAGAGGCAGAGTTTCCGAAAAGTCGACGGAGCTTGTAAATTAGCAGCTCAAGAGTGAGCAACACCCAACTCATACCCTTCCTATTTTGCTATTATCAAGAGTAACAGATTACTCTTCGGGCCCCTCTTCTGTCCGCAGAGCTCTGTGATCTCCCAGACTTCCCTCCTGGTTTCGCCTAGACGATAATTACTGCTAACTCCAGATGTGGCAGTGGATACAACTGGATTTGGATTGATACCTGCTGTAAGTGTCTTATATTCGCATTAAGATTGACACAGCGCTGAGCATGTCTTTGTAGGTATCGACAAGTCTAGTAGTGCAGAGCTACAAGAAGTTATGAACACCATGTGGAAGTATTATGAACGATCAAATATCTGCTACGTTTACATGGCCGACATACCAGATGCTCAAGCCGGTTGGACCGAAGCGTTTCAAACGAGCAAGTGGTTTACTCGGGGTTGGACACTGCAGGAGTTAATTGCACCGACGTCTGTCGAGTTCTACGCAAGGAATTGGTCAGCTATAGGCACAAAATCTGAACGGTATAAAGAAATTTCAGCAAGGACTAAAATCGATCCAGACGTTATAGTCCATGCTGAACCACTTGATGCATTCAGTGCAGCAGAGAGGCTGTCTTGGGCTGCCCATCGCAATGTCACTCGTGAAGAAGATGAAACATACTCGCTCTTGGGTCTTTTTGAGGTGAACATGCCCCTGCTCTACGGAGAAGGGCGGCAAAGAGCCTTCATCAGGCTGCAAGAAGCGATTTACCACTCTACGCTCGACCACTCATTATTTTTGTTCCGCTACAGCGACCACGGCCAGGAACAACCTCTGTTAGCCGATTCTCCAGCGTGCTTCTGTCCAGATGCGAGTGGCTGCTTATCATGCTCTAAAATAGCAGACAAGCTTTTTCCTACTTTGCACAGCCAGGTGTTTCCTCATGTCTCATACAGCGAACTTATACCGGCGAGCCACTGGTATGTTCGGGCCTACGAAAAAATTTGGACGACTGTGACATCATCTCGGAACGAGATCTCGACAACCCTCCCATTGCTAGACTACCAAGATGTATCCGATGAATTAATATTTTTTGGACAGGATCGGCCAACTGGAATATCACATGTTGCTGTCCTCAACCGCACCTTGGTTGGCCACCCGAATGGCGCTTTGTGCTTACTTCTGTTCCGACCGTCCAAAGTCTGGGGTGCCGGTTTTGTCCGCATAATGTCCTTCCCAGCTCTTCTACCCAATTCAAAAGCATTCACCTCAAGACGACAGCCAGAGCGCATCCTCATTTGCTCCGGTCTTAGTAATCGGCAGAAGTGGGCGCGTTATGGCAGCATCACTTATTTTACCGTTGACGATGAATCAACTAGGGTTCGATCTTGGAGCTCTAAATACGTTTCATGCCATCGACAAACGGAATTTCAGGGACATGCATCCATGAATTTCATAGTAGAGTCGAACTCTAGCGGAGGATATAAGAAATTGGCTGAGGTCATGTTTCGATTCCACGGTACTGTGGAGCACGCAACACAGATTGCTTTACGATTGGTCTGGATTAATAGAAGCTGGTCGATAAAGGAGGCGGGCGAGGTAAAGCGTCACAAGAAAGGTCGTACAAACCACATACGGTTCTCTTCCCGGGTCTTATGCGATCGCTGCTCCATCCGTATGTCAGACGGGTCTGAGTCATCTATTTCCCTGCGAAAACTTGCAGCTCCTACCCCCTTGGAAGGCCAAAAAACGATCTTGCGATACCAAATCATAGTGAAGCGCTCGAGGAACGATTTGGCAAAAAGAATTGATGAGCTGGATTCTTTGTTTTCAAATAACTAAACGCGTACGTCAATTTGCTAACCTCCTACTTCTTTGGCTATAGTTATTTTGGGGTGTGAAACGATATCTACCAGAATAATGAATAAGCCCTTCATCCTTCGGGACCAAAAACATCGATAACAAGATAATTCACTATTCTAGTACATATTTGATTTCACATCCCACAAGATCTAATCACCAAAATTGCTACGATACTTCGACTAGGCGCTAGGGAAAAGCTTGAAGCTTTAATCATGCTATTTGATAGAATTTCGTACCTGGATATTTTGCTCTGACAACATGTTGCGAAACAATCCGATGATAGCCCATTACAATTTTTTTTTTTTTTTTTTTTTTTTTTGGGGGGGGGGGGGGGGGGGGGGGGGGGGTTGGGGGGGGGGGGGGGGGGGCGGGCGGTTAAAATTAACTTTGGGATGGAATTG